>APFE031335396.1:42306-57345 GCA_000404065.3 Pinus taeda
ACAATACATATTTATACATGCCGAAGCATCCAATACCATGGACCGAAAACCATCGCGTCCAAAACTGTGGACCGTAAAACCATAGGTAGGTTCGCCCAACCTAATATAGGGTCCAAAAAAAAATTTCTCGGGGCGCTGCCCTGAACCCCGTAGAGGGGGGCTACCGGCCCACCTCAAACCCCCCACTGCGCAATCGGCGCAGCGAAGGGGGGGGCTCCTCCCCCCGGTTCACTATGTAGGTTAGTCGTGGAAAGAATATAACACAACCCAACACTATATCTTTCCAATTTGTTCATCGGGATGACGAATCTCGTTTTCTCTGCTGCACATCGCAAGCATTTTCCCCTACTACGAGCCTGCCAACACACCCCGAGGACAGGTTCATTTGTCTGGTTTGTTTCTTGGGCTTGTAGTTGGGTGCTTGGTTTATGACGAGAATCGCCTGCCGCAACATCCCGGTAGGAGGGTATCTCCCCCCCCTCCCTGACTTCCTCTGTCATCCCGACCTGTCTTGCGACGCACAGGCTGGCTGAGCTGCTAGAACAGTTAGGAATTCAGGTTCTCGACTTAGTTTAGGGCATGGCAGAGTCTAAGGTCTTCTAGGGTTGCAGAGCAATTTTTCTTTGGATCTGATATATATTATATTTTAATACTATACAAAAGAATATATATTAAAAAATCTTGATGGTTTTCCCGATTTTGGGTTTATAGGATAAAATCACTGTGTTAATGTGTGTATTTTCCATTGCACCATTTCTATTTTAATTAATAATATATTTGTAGCAATTAATTGTGGAGGTTGAAATTTTCATTTTGTATCAGAGTAATTATGGCTTCAAGGGGATGCCTTTATGGCTAGCGGATTTGGATCAGGCTTATGATAGACCTTGTTATAATAAGAGATCTATGAAAATGATTCTTATGGTGAAAAAGAAATGGTGAGAAAATCAAATATACAGATCGAAAAAATAAATTGGTAGATTTTGAGTTGTGGAAGTTCAAAACAAAGGACTTTGTTGGACAAAGATCAATGGATCACTGCAGATCTAGGTATTGCACTACTCTGGATGCCAAAAAAACACTGGACCAAATTGGATCAAAAGGAAAAGAGCACAATATGATTGTGTCTCTCATATATAGTATTATTAAATGTTTTGGGGGAAGCTATGACAATTGATTTGTGCGACAAGTTAGGGGCATTGTATTAGTCCAAGTCCCTAGTGAACAAATTATTCTTGTGGAAGAAGTTGTATAACCTGAGGATGAAAATTGGAGACTCATTGAAAGACTATCTAAATGCCTTCAATACTATGGTAATTCAACTATTATATGTTGATATTAGGATTTTAAATGAAGATAAGTGATTTAGTTTGTTGTGTTATCTATCAAATTCATTGGATAGTTTGGTTGTTTCCATAGGTAGTAATGTAACTACTTTGAAGTTTGATGAAATAGTCTCATCCTTGCTATCAAAGGTGATGAGATAGAAAAAAATGGAAATCCATAACGAAGATGCCTTGTCTATAAAAATATTCTCCCAAAGTAGAAATAAAAATAAGTCATTGAGTGGGATATCTTAATATCGAAAAGATATAAATCTCTATGAAATTTTGTAAAGGTATGTTGGAGATGTGGAAAAGAACGAAATTATAAGAAAGATTGTATATCTAAAATTCCTAAGAAAGGGAAGGAATCTAAAGATTCTCCTTCTGCAAAAGAAAAAAACTCCTCAAATGAAGGAGCGGATGTGTACTTAGCTTCTTCAAGCACATAGGTAGATTAGAGGTGTGGTTGGTCGACTCATGTACATAATTTCATATGACTCCTCATAGGGAGTGGTTTTGCAAGTATGAAAGATTCAATGGTGGTGATGTTTTCTTAGGAGATTAGTCAACAACCAAAATCATAGGATGAGGAAAAGTCAAGTTGAAGCTCAGGGTGGAAGGATTAGAATAATCCCATGATTTATGCACATCACAAGAGTAGCCAAAATTTTGGTTTTTGTAAGCAAGATGAGTGATGCATGTGTAAAATAGTGTTTGAAAAGGATACATGTAGGATGGTTCGAGGAGCATGGTATTACTGAGGGGAGTTCATATTGGAACTCTTTATAAGCTATTGGGAAGCAATATTAGTGGTGGGTGCAATAGTTCTATTATTCCTAAGAGTGGAGAAAAAGAAGGAAAAAATATTGCAGCTTTGTGAGAAAATACTATGTTGTGGCATCAAGATTAGGACATATCGAAAAGAAGGGCCTTCAAGTACTACACAATAATGGCATGGTGAAATTATTTCTAATTTATATATGGATTTTGATTCTTGTGAACATTGTTTATATGGGAAGCATAATTGGGTAAGATTCTCTTCTAGTTCTATGAGGTCAGAGGGTTTATTATAGTTGATGTACAATAATGTGTTTGGAACTATGTCTATTCCATCACTGTTTAAATCTGTGTACTATGTCTCATTTGTAGATGAATTCTTGAGAAACACATGGGTTTATTTCATTGAGAATAAATTTGAAGTCTTTGAAAAGTTCAAAGAGTTTAAAGCTCTTTTGGAAAATCGGACTGAGAAGAAAATTAAGGTGCTGAGGAAAAATAATGGCGTATAATTCTATTGGAATGAATTCGAATAATTATGTAATTAAAAATGCATTATAATAAGGAAAAATACCACTCCATACACACCTCAATGGAATGGAGCTACAGAAAGGATGAACAAGACATTAATGGAGAAATCAAGGAACATGCTTAGTGCTGCCAAGTTAAGATAAGAATTATGGGCTAGGACAATGGATATTATGTGTTGTCTACTAAATAGATCACCCTCATCAATGTTGGGTGATCTATTTACTAGATAACACATAATGTCCATTCTCTCAACCCATAATTCTTATCTTAACATGAGTTATGGGCTAGTAAGAAACTTTCTCTTAAACATATTATGGTATTTGGTTGTGATGCTTATGTACACATTCCAAAGGAGAATAGGACAACTATAGAAGAAACATTAAAATTGTATCTTTATTGGATATAAAGATGGTTTTCAAGGTTATAATCCTTCGAACCCATAAACTAAGAAGGTTGTGTATAGTCGAGATGTGGTATTTAAAGAAGTTAAAGATACTATCAATTAGGAAGTTCTACCAAGGGATAAAGAACTGTAAAAGAGAGTATGAATTGAAGGATGATGAATTAGACTCTATATAAGAACAAAATAAGAAAAAGAAGAACCACAAACTTTGGCACTGAGGAGATTGGTTTAGGAAAGAACGCAACCAAAAAGGTATACTCCACCAGATTTATGTTCAAATATTTCTGTGTTTAATATCGATGATGATCCTAGTATTGTTAGGGAGGCGGTGGATTCAAAGGATGGAAAACTATGGAAAGGCCATGGTTGAAGAAATGGAATCCTTGGACAAGAACGAAACTTGGGAACTAGTGGAGTTCCCAACTACAAGAAACCCCATTGGCAACAAATGGGTGTCTATGAAGAAGTTGAATGCAAAAGGCAAAGAGTAGAAACACAAAGCTTGATAGTAGCAAAGGGTTACTCCTAGGTAGAGGAAATTGAGTTTGGTGATATATTTTCTCATGTTTCCAAGTTAGTTTTTATTATATTTCTTTTATCTGTTGTTGTTTCTTTTTATATTGAAATAGAACAAAGGGACATGAAGATAACATTGCTACATTGGGATTTGGAAGAATAAATATACATGAAGCAGTGAGAAGGATTTGTTGTGAAAGAAAAGAAAGAGCTAGTATGTAGGCTAAAAATTTCCTTGCATGGGTTAAATAAATCACCAAGGATGTGGTATAAAGAAATTAATACTTATATATTTGGATTTGGATTCACAAATAGTAAAGAAAATCATTGTGCATATTTCAAATTTCTTGGTGATCATGTTATTTATTTGGTCTTGTATGTGGATGATATGTTCTTTATTGGAAATGATAGGGAATTCATCAAGTGATAACTCATTTTTCCTCTAAATTTGTCATGAAGGACCTCGATGCTACAAATTTTATCTTGACATGGAAATTAAAAGAGATTAGGAAAACAAGAAACTTTGATTAAGTCGAAGGAAGTATGTAGAGACAATATTCCAGAGGTTTGATATGCATGAATGTAAATATGTAAAGGTGCCTATTCCTGTAGGTGTAAAGTTATCTGCAGATCAATGTCCCAAGACATAGGAAGAGGAAGAAGACATGCACTGTGTTCCATAGTCTAGTGTAGTTGAAATATTGATATATGTAATGGTCTATACTAGACCAGACATTGCACATGCAGTGGGAGTATTTAGCAGGTATATGTCAAAACTAGGGAAGGAGCATTGGATAGAATTAAAGAGGGTTTTTAGGTATTTGCATGGAACTACTAGCTATGAATTTTTATAGCAAGGAAGACCAGGAATTGATAAAATGTTGGACATGCATGGCTTTGTCGATCTAGACTGGGGCGATGATCTAGACCGTAGAAGATATACAAGTGTTTATACATTTTAACCTAGTTGGAGGAACAATCAATTGGATGAGAAAAAGAAAATTTGTAGTGTCACTCTCAACTACAAAGTTTAATACATGACAACCACTCATGCAAGCAAGGAAGCAATATTGTTACATAGATTGTGTTCGGGTATTAGGTTGGTACATCAAGTTGTAATGATAGATTGTGGCAGTCAAAGTGAAATCTTCCTGGCAAAGGACTTGACTTATCATTCAAAGAAAAAACATGTTGATGTTCAATGTCACTTTGTGAGAGATATGATTAATGAAGACAAGAAGGTGTTGCTGGAAAAAGTGGACACTTTGAAGAATATTGCAGATTCATTAATAAAATTTGTGAGCACTGAGAAGTTATCTCGGTGTAGAGAAACAATGTGCATTATTTCTCTAGATTGTTGGTCATGTACTCCTATGACCCTCTATACAAAAAGTGGGAGAATTTTGGATGTGTATTATATTCTTTTCACGACTATCCTTATGTGTTGTAAAAATCTGCAATGCACAAAAGAGGGGTTCATGGCAATAACACCAAAAAAATTGGGAGTTGGCATCTATTTTTGGTGATTTCTAGCATTCAGTTTTTGCTAAAAGTGGTTTTGTGGCACATGGTGGTTTCCCGATGGTTTTGTAGTTATGGTTAAAGAATAATGGTTGTATTCTAATCCAAGGTAAATGGGTTGATGATTCATGGATGTCACGATATATATATTGTATTGTAATACTGTATATAATAATATATATTGAAAAATCTTGTTGGTATTCCTAGTCTTGGGTTTCCAAGATAAAATCTTTATGTTAATGCGTGTGTTTTCCATTTCATCTTTTCTATTTTAATTGAGAATTTGTTTGTAGTAATTAATTGTATAGGTTTAAAACCTACAATTACCACCCACCATGATGCACTTAGAAAAACCATAAAACCAAGCACCATGAAGATGAAATTAAGAGGACTATTCATGATCATCCACCCTATGGGAACTAGGATACACTTTTAAACTTCATCCCACATGACCTACATGGCCATAATATTACACATATTTGGGCTCACAAATGGCATGGTTCTTTGCCAAAAATTTTAGGGTACCCTTGTTGAAAGAAGGGTAAAAGGTCAAATTATGTGAAAATTATAATTATGTGTTTATAATGACAAGGGCCAAGCCATGCAATCTTAAATAAATGATTCTTTGTGTAAATGACATAAACAATGTATTCCTAGTATGGAGTTCAAGGCCAAGACCCAACTAGTGTTTAATTAGTCATGTATGTGTAAATATGTTTCTATAGATCATGTGACATGTTTGCCATAATGAAACCCATGTGATGTAAATATTGATGTTTGAATATAGTTCATAATGATTTAAGATGGTCATGGAGAATGCACAAGAGGGGCTATGATTCCACCAAAGGGGAGAGGAAATGGGGATTATGGGAAATTATTCCTCTATCGCTATGTTAGCTTAGTAATTGATATCTTTTTTAACATGTGCTTAAATGAAGCCACCCACCTCCTTTGAACTAGAAATCCAATCAAGAATGTGTGTAGAGGTTGTGGAGAATGTCTAATTCACATGGTTATGGAGTTTTGGGTTGGATACAAATTGCATTGGAAAATGTGCGAGCCATCCTCCCTCATGGGAATTTGATCCTCTCCTCCTTTGTGATGGGAGACATTTTTTTCATTCAATCATCATTCCCATGTTCATGCTTGCACTTCTCACTTTGCGTTCTCCATTGTTATCCATGAAACAAATATAAAAAATGACCAAATGATAACCATGGAAAATAAATTTGTAGACCACGGGAAGGAGATAAAAAGGTTGTAGATGAGCATAGACACTAGGTGTTAAAAAAATGATCACAAGTATAAAACTAGCAGAAAATATATATATATATTGTGGGGGTGGCGAGGAAAAAAGCTTTAGCCATCTTCAATGCATTGTATTGATCTCATGACATGAATGTACAACACATCAATTTGATCTAAATGGAAAGTGGTATCCACCCATCATTATTGAATGATGTAACTCAATAAACCACTAAGAATACTAAATAGTGGGCCTCACATTTCAGAAGTACATATTGGTCCTCCACATTGTAGTTGTAAAAGGGTCTTATTCCTAATTAATAAATTTATATTTTGTATTTAGTGTGGGTATCTTTTTTACTATTTCTATGATTAGTTTCTTAGCATACACATGTTCCTCCTCTCCTCTCTCAACATTCATGGTTCTTGGATCTTAGCCCTCAAGATCCAGATCAGTGGTATCAAAGTGGTTTACGAATCCATGGAAACCATGGTTTTATAAAGGTTTTTCAATTTTCAATGTGGATTTGAAGAAAATATCACCATGCCCCAATTCAACGCCCAAAAAATCATCATAACTTGAAACAATCCATCCATCCTTTTGTCCACAATGACTGAGGATAAGGCTACTAATCTCCCATGCGAGTGTGTAACTCGAAGAAGTCAATGGCAAGCTACAAGGTCACAGGTTTGACTCTCATGGACTGTCATTTCCAATCCTTCATCAAGATCTATCAACAAATTCAATCCAAGACGAATTCCTTCCTGATAATTGTTCTCTCCACTTAGATTTACTGCATGACAAGAATGCTCTCAGCAATGGCGATGATAGATTGAGTTTCCATAAGGATCAAGGCTTGGGCATCCCAAGGTTTGGTATGGATATTTCTCATCCTATTAGCCTCGACACCATTGGTAATATATTTGTCTCTTGATGCGGCCACGGAGAAAGGATCCAAGATCATCCCCACACCACCAATCAATTCTTCCTTTTTCTTCCATCCTCCCTCAAAAAATTCCCTCGCACATTATGCTCACTTTAATACCCTGGAACAACTCGCTTATCTCAAAACCCTTGAAATATTGTTGTCGTTCATGTACAGCTCGTATGTTTCTCCAACAATGATTGATTCTAGCTACACAACTAGATTTCCAAATATGTTTATGCCTTGCATTTCAATGACTACATCCATGTAATTATTGTTAGAGCCACGACATGGAACTCGAAGCCCAGTAATATTCTACTGAATGAAAATTGTGATATGAAGATATGTGATTTTCATCTAGCTTAGTTTACTTATGAAACTTATTTCATGATTGAATATGTGGTTACCGAATGGTATAAAACTCCAGAATTGTTGTTGAATTCATTATATTATACTGCAGCCATTGATGTGTGGCGAGTGAGTTGTACTTTCATGGAATTGATGAACAAACAACCCTTATTCCCTAGAAAATATAGTTTGCATCAACTGCAGTATTGACAAAGTTTATTGGCATGCTAACTAAGGTTTATCTTGGATTTGTTCATAGTGATAATGTTAGAAGATTTATGCTGCAACTGCCTTAGTATCCAAGGTAGTCATTTACTGTAAAATTTACTCATATGAATTCATTAGCAAATGATATTTGTGAAATAATGCTAACATTTGATCCAAATTAGAGGATCATAGTGGAAGAGGCACTTGCCCATATGTACTTGAAAAAACTACATAATATTAGTTATGGTCCTTGATGAGGCACCTGCCTTGGTAGAAAAAAGGCTATAGGAAATGGGACCTATGTCAAGAAATGAATGAGCCATGGTTGGAAATATGATTCTTATAGTTTCACTTTGGTTTTTCAGGGATTTACTTAGGATTGCGAACATTGTGGCAACAATGCTTGGTCTCTTTGTTCTATTACTTTTGGGTGTTTTGGATTGGGATGGTTGTTTGAGTGAAAAGTTGGCTTGGGACACTCTAGCATGGTTTACAATTCTTGTAGGCATGGAAATATAGCTTGCAAACTTTGACATTGTGTAGTGGATGTCAGGTTATGTTGTTAAATATCTTGCATCATTCTCCTTAAGCTGGCCAAAAACATTTGGCATCCTTTAGGCATCGTACTTCTTGATACATTATCTATTTTCAATCCATATGGGCCATACTGGAGCTTTGTATTCTATCTTTCTAGCTATGCATTTTAGTATTTGGGGTGCCTAGGGTTCTTGTAGCACATGATTTGGCTTATAATACAAATCTCTTTGGGGATATTACACACTACAATATTGGTCAATAAACTATCTACTATGGTGCAAGATTTGTTGAACTACCAGATATTTTCAAAATCAGATTCATCGGTGCTTTAATCAATGCTATATTATGATCTATAGTTTAAATTTTCCCACTAGAAACCTTCTCTACTGGATAGGCCATAACTGCCTTTCTTATCCTTCTTTTCACATTTGCAATTTCACAAGCCTTCCTATACCTTTTATGTACATTCAAATATGGGATTTTCCCATTCTTTGCAGGCATCATACTCTCAGGTGCACTTCACTCACTTCCTTACAAGATATGTGACCCACAACACCTCAATGACATGAAAGGAATACTTGTATTCCTCTATTGTTCTCATTGCTAGGGGTGCCCATGGTGATAGGGCTATCTTTGTTGACTATCTTGAAGCATACTTGTAACTAAAAAAGAATACCCCTCTTGATGCTAAGGTAATTTCATGGTGGGACTATTGAATCACAACAATGTGAATAAAAAATGTGAAACTTAAGTAATTGGAAGAATCCTTTACAACGCCTAATTGGATAGTGACAATTTACAAAGATAAGTCACTATATTTCTACCTACCTTGGCATACTAGCATGGGAACTATCTCGAAGTTCATTTTCTAGACCACACACTGTTAGTATCACAGTTGGCCTACAAGAATTATAGGGTAAATCTATCCTTAGACCTTTGTTCATCATGGTTATGGGTCACCCACAAACCCACAGTTATGGGTCAACCACGCAAAACTATTTCCATCGAAGTCCATTTGCTAGGATGTACATTGTCAGTATCATAGTTGGTCCACAAGCTATAGAGGGTAACTCTATTCTCGAACCTTCATTCATCATGATTATGGATCATCCACAAACCCTAGGTTATGGTTCAAGTTGGTTTTGGGTCATCCACAAACCCACAATTATGGTTCAATCATAAAAAAACTCTTCTCTTCATTGGCTCATATTCAACATAAGCTTCTAAGGAGGGAAGTTGACACAATGCAGAGCATTTCTTCCTAAGGGGGGAGGATTGATCCGAATGGAAAGTGGTATCCATTCATGGTATTGAATGATGTAACTCAGTGAGGCACCTATAATACTATAAATAATGGTCCTCACCTTGTAAAAGGATAGATTGGTCCTCCATAATGTAGCTATAAAATGGTCTTATTTTGAATTAATAAATATATATTTTGTATTCAATGTGGATATTTGTTTGTTTTCTCCGTTATTAGTTTCTTGGCAGATACATGTTCCTCCCCTCCTCTCTCAGCATTCATGGTTCTTTCATCTTAGTCCCCAAGATCTAGATCACAATTTGACCATTCTAGATCTAAATCTCATGGATAACTCATCGGTGGATCATAACAACACCTCATCAAAGATAAGATTTATAACTCATGACAATTGTGGTCTCGGAATTTGTGATTATCTGTGGACTCACAGTCTCTAACCTGTATTTATTTAACCATAAATAATTAAAGAATAAAAGAATCCAAAGCTCAATTTTTTATCCCTTTAACAAACTTCTCACCTTACACCTGATAAGGGGCATATCAGATAATCGAGATTCAAGATTGAAAGACCTAGCATAATAAAAATATAATCAACATTTGGAAATTGTAGCATAACAATTGGTCTCCTCAACCTCATTTAAATAAGCTATTAGGATGATAATAAAAAATAATGGGGATGTTTAGACATGGAAATTGTTCACTTCCTATAGAAAATCTATCATTGTCATTTCTTCAACATGTCTCTAGTGACCATGTTAAGAACTAAGCATAAGAAAGACGCAACAAGAAAACTGATGAAAAAGGCTTTATTCTGTTCTACACATTGTATTAATTTTTTGATATGAATTTATAATACATCAACTTGACCATTCTAGATCTAGATCTCGCTAACAATTCATCAATGTATCATGACAACACCCCATCAAATATAAGGTTTAAAAGTCGTGACAATTATGGTCTCGAACTTTATGATTATCTAGGGACTCAAAATATAACACTGGAGAAGTTTGGAAGCCTTTACCCATTGTTTATTGCTACTTAATTAGGTCTTGAAAGCCAAGTCTTATTTGTCTTGGTTATTCCTAGAAATAATTCACTCAGAATTCAATCAATCAAACTCTTTCTACCTGCACTAAAGAGAACTAAAAAGGAAAAATATCCCTACATAAGAAAATGGAGTAGAGAGTAGAGAAAGGGAATATCTTGTTTATGTTTTGTAGGGAAATGGAAGAGAATTCCATAATTATTTGATTGATAGAGATTCTTGTAATGCCCCATATTAAGTGGATTCAATGAGTCATAAGAGAAATTATGTTGACTAAGTGAGCTAGAACCCCATGATGTGGTTCTTTGTCGTGGTGGCATCATAGATTAGCTTGCAGGTGTCATCAACATTTGATGCTTTTATTTGGGTGCAAAATTGTTCATACAAAACCATTGGCTTCGGCCATTTATATATAAATATATAGTTAAAATATCTCTTTAATGGAAAATTGTGTATTTTGTACACTGTGTGTATGAATAAGTCTACTTAAATTCTAAACATGGACATGATATTTTCATAAAATCTATTAACTCATGTTAGTTTGGTTTTGTCCTTTTTTTATTACGTGTGCTCATGCATTCATTCAAATTGTGCACATAGCTTGAAATTGAAGTGGTTTGTATTCTATGATAAAAAAGCATAAAAATGGACATGACAAGAAATATGCATAATCATTGTCTTTCCACCTAATTTAGTCCACAATAATTATAAATTACTTAAAATTTAAAATATTTTAGAATTTAACCCAAAGTTCTACTTGTGGCTATTAAATGAAATTCTACTTGAGGCTATTAAATGTAAAAATAAAAGGTTGTTGATGATTTGATATAGATCATCATTCTCAAATTGATACTCAATAAAAGTGGCATGTGAATGTGATGATTCTATGTGAAGGCATGGATTTGGTATTTTCTAGGCTACCAATCTTAAAAACAAAACTTACGTAGAAATTTTGACAGAAATTGCAACTGCTCAAGATTTCAACCTAAAAACAAGAGACACAATTCTACTCTACTGATTTGCAGAATGAAAATCTGCATAGACATGCAATAAGAAAAACAAAAAATACGCAATGATGTCTAGTGGAACTTGGGAAAAAACCCTCAAGCCTTTTTGCATAAATAAGTTGAATAGAGAAACTAGCTCCAACTCTGAGCTCAACCTGCAAAAAAATAATTGTTCTCCCTGCTGAATGATGAGAAACTCTGGCCAACACTTAGCCAATTATTTTCCCACCAAGCCTCATATTTCCTTGCACAAATCCTGAAGAAACTGGCCCCTAAAAGATAGGAATTTCCTCCAAATTGATTGCACAATTCCCTAAAATTGATCACTGACTGCATGCAACACCTGTACACTAAAAACTAGTTTAGATTTGATGTTACACTGCCTTTTCATCTCCATTTCAACTGAGGAATTCAAATTCCTTGCATGCAGTAGCTATTTTGGGTCGATTGATCAGTTAACTAACAAATCTTTGAGTTAGAATGTTGTCCCACTGCACCACTGACCTCTAGCTAATTTTGTCAATAGTTAGAGGTGAGTTAATTGAATACAACTAAAAATAATTAAATTTGATTGCTAAAATTTAGCAATCACACATGCATAGCTGAACTCCAAGCCCTCTAACTCAATTTTTTAGAGATAATTGAGTGACAAGATCCATGTCACACTAGTTAACTACCTCCAAGTTATCCCACTGATGTGGAAATTCAATTTACTCAATTTGACTAAGGCTAAAGTAAAATTGAGCCTTTCTTGCTACATTTTTTCAACAACTTAACTATGGGTATACAAATTTGTTGGGATTCTATGAAATGCAGAAGAAGGCACTTAGCATTAACATGCACTAACCAATATGGCATTCAAGTGTGTCGATGAAATGAAAAAAAGACACTTAGAATTAACCTACATAAAGGAGTTGTGTAGTGAAAATTGGGCATGTGGAGGCTCATAACATGTTTTGAGAGTTCCTTGAAAAGGGGATCTTAAACCAATAGTACCATGAAATGAAATGAAACTTGGGGGTAAATTAGAGAATGCTTTATTTAAGGCATAATTACAAAATGAAAACCTCTTTAGCTTAAGGATGAGAAAAGGGGGCAATTATATTTGGAAAAAAAATAAGCTAAATTAATGGAGAAATCAAAGACCATTAAGAACGTTGAAATGTTACATGTTTTTATCCAATTTGAATTTTGTTTATATATGGTTATCGAGAGGATACCGTGAAAGTTAAAGTGAAGGAACTACAGATTATAGATTTGAGAAGTTGGACAAAAAGTTAGTTTTCATCTTCTTTTTATATTAAATTATTATAAATATTGAAATATAGCATGTATTAATAATTTAGTTGAAAATCACAATTTAGTTAAATTTTAAATTTACGTAAGCTTTTGGGGGCAACTTAATGGGCAATTATCATGATAATGAAGTGTTTTTTTCCCTTGGAAAAATCTGGGCAGATCAGCCCTGAAGGGAATCTTTTAAAGCCAGTCGAACAAACTAGCAGGCCTAACCCCAAGGGCGTCAAGGAGAATTGACCTTGTGACCTCCGGATCTATGAGGTACTTACAATGGGGACTCGACCAATTGAGCTAACCCTTGGGGCTTGTGATAATGAAGTGTTGTGTAGCAAGAGATTTTAGGTTCAGAACTCCCTGATTTACTTGTGTCTATGGAAGGGGCCTATGTAGACACTTATAGATTATAGTGGTAGAAATTGGAATCAATCCCATGTCACATGAGTATCAAACGAGCCCAGTTATAAATTCCTCTAGACATAAAAAATTAATAATAAATAGATAAAGTTAAATTGATACATAAGGTTTTATTCTTTATGGGATAAGGGACTTCCTTTGCATATTGATTTTATTGTTTAGTCTATAAAGATGTACATACCCTATCCCACCTCTAAATTTGAACATTTGACCTTCAAAGAGGAAACATGTCTTAACCATTAGGCACACTCAAATTTTACATGTAAAATATTTTCATGGCTCCATATAAATTTTCAACCAACTCTTGTGTTCGAGAGGAACTAGAAGTTAGAATATTAAAGAGAAGGGAAACTGTGAATTTCAAGCAAAGACAGTTTTATATTATTTTCAACATTTTATATGAATATTATTAATTGTTGGATACCATTGTTGTGTTGAATTTTTGAGATTCATGATAAATTGCCATTATGACTAAAAGAAGAGTCAACATCAAATTTCAACATTATGTTTTAATTTAATATCACCTCCCAATTTTGAAATAACCATTTCTTTGATTAATAGAGGTAGATCTTTTCTTAAGTTATTTTTTCCTATTGAATATAAGAGTAATCAATAATACTCTGTGTTTTACGAAAGTTGAATATTTTAGCTATGAAACTCAATCATAGATTTTTATTATTACCTAATTAAGGTGTATGAGTGAAACAAAATTACAAGGAATAACTTGGATTGCCTACATAGAAATCTTGGGTTGCCAAAAAAAAATTAGGCTTATCCAACTCCTCTTGGTTTTCTTTAAGAAGGGGTCTTATAGTGAATATCCTTAAAAACATAGTTAACATCTTGATGAGAAATCTCCAAAGTTATTTTTTTTTACTGACCTTATTTGGTATTTTACCATTGTATCGAAAAGTGGTGCCACGAATAGCACTTTTTGTGTGGGGATTAAAACTACAATTTTTTGCAATCATGGCATTAACAATATTGCAATGTTACCAACAAAAACCCTAAAATCAACCCCTAAATCAAAAAGTGTTGCTAACATTAGCATCATTTTTTTTTTAGAGATTAAAGTTACAATTTCTTTAAAACCTTTAGACTTTACAACAGATAAGGTTTTAACCAAAACCCTAAAATCATCCCCCAATTTGAAAAATGGTGCTCCTAGTAGCACCATCCTTTTTTAAGAGATAGAGTTGCAAGTTTTTTGAAATCATTGTTTTAAGAATTGATACTCTTGAAACCAAAATCCTAAGAGAAACCCCAAATTAAAAAGAGGTGGAATCATTAGCAACCTCCTTTTTTGACGTAAAATTGTAAATTTTTAAAAACCATAACTTGAAATATCAATACTATTGCAAATAAAAATATTAAAATAAATAAATAAATATAAATAAAATGGAGGAAAAACCTCAAAGGGGAAAAATGCATAATTTATTTCCAACAAAAAGTATTTATATAAACACAATTTAAAAAGAAAATAAGAGAGAGAAAGAAAAGTATATATATATATATATGGGGAATACCTTTCATACTTTAGTTATCAAACTAGTAGTGAAGACAATCATCATTGGTTGTTATCCACAATTGTACGCTAACTCATTATTGTTATTCAAGGAAGACCATGTCCCCTGGAATGACCCATTGGTGGTTCATAAGGGGGTAGGCTTTCACTCT
>APFE031335405.1:0-25382 GCA_000404065.3 Pinus taeda
TGCCTCCCTTTCATCCTTACCCTCTGTCAAGATTACCCTTGTCTTCATTGAATCATGACTGCCCAACATTCTCTCCAGCGATTGAACACCTCTGCTCCATGGATTGCATTATTCCATAGAATCTTCTTCTTTCATTTTTATTTGGCTACTCATATGTGTAAAATTTCTTCCAACATCTGTAATTAAACTTGCACTCACAAAACAATTATTAAAATAAAAAACATAAGGCCTCTGTGCCTTTTCTCACAAGCATAACTTATTGACTCTATTTCTTCATTCTCTATTGGAATAAAATTCTGATCCTCTATCCCTTTGATAGTTTTAGATGTTTGTCCATCACTCTCCCTTTGATCATTTAAGAAAATCAATTCCTCATTATTATCTTCAATAGCAAATTTCCTACCATAGGACACAATTGTCTCATCTATACTGAATATATTTCCTCCATTAAGCATGGAATTTCAGAACTCCTTTTGTTGTAATAGCTCAACTTGATCTTCACTTGAAATAAATTCATCATCATACTTTACCTAGCAATTTTCAGCTTCATTCAAGACATTTCCATAAAATGGTTTATCTTCTGCAATACCTGCATTCATACATAACCTATCAGTTGTAAAACCACAAGACCTCCTGACCTCATCTAATGATTCAATCACCAATTCCTCCTTTTGTTCCAAGTCCTTTACATGACTTAGAAATATTTCGATGGTCTTCTCCTCAATCTCATAAAGTCCTTTACTTGATTGCCTGATATCCTTCCCTACTTCCTCTTTTAAGCAAAATTTAGATTATGCCTGTCTTCTTCCCTCTTTATGACAATATCAGCAAATTGTCCTTCTTTCCATGTTTCACCTGCAAACATACACAAATTATCAGATTTAAAATCATCAGACATTTTGCCCTCACTTAAAGTTTCAGTCTTCAAGTCTTCATATTCACCTAGAACTTCATCCTGCTCTGGTTCACAAATGGACACTTCCATTTCCAACTCATCTTGTCTGAGTTTTCCCATCAACCACCTTACTTATCTTTGTTGTAGCTTTCTTTGCAATTTATGCCACTTCACTGACTTCTTCCTCAAGACCCAACCTATTCTCTAGCTTTCCTCTAGTATCCTCATCAATACATCTAGTTATTCTTTCAACTCTGCAATTTTCTTGTCAAATTCCTCTTGATTCATCCTCTTGTCATTTTCCTTGGCATCCTCTTTCTTCATATTTATTTTGTTTTGGTCTTCCTCAGAACCTCTACTATGACTATCAGTAGCCATCTTCTTCTCCATCTCTATGAGTTCCTCACTCATTCACTATGAGCTCCACAAAAGCCTCAACAACAACAAGTCATCCCTGTTGCCACTTACCTCACAAAGCTTTCCTCTGTACTTGGTCTTTTGGCAAGCAATTGGTTCTCTACCTCTGGAACCTCCTTTGAGAACTCTTCTCTGCTCCTTTAGGCTTCAACTCATCTGCACTTCTTTAAGAACACAATTGTCCTACTGTATTTCAATCACTATGAAATACTTGGTTCTGACCACTTCTTCTTTCAGTTAGAAAGTCTTACTAGCTTCCTTCATTACCTTGGGAATTCTACCCACATCCTTTTGTGGAATTGCTTTTGTGATCTGCAACAATATCTCTACAGTAACAAGTCTCCTTCTTGCTACATATGGCTCACTAAGCTTCTCTCCTCTGAGCTCAGTCTCTCAGCATCTCTCTGGTTCTTTCCTTTGGAACCAATCAAGCACTCCTTGCTCTTAGGCTATTGCTACAATCTTCTCACCTCCTTATGCTGTTACCTATGCACCAATATAAACCTAACTCTTCCATCTTCAAATCAAATCAAACAAAACATGTCATCTCACCTCCAAGGTCTCTACATGATCTTGTTCCACAATTTACCTATACTTTGGGTGGATTGTCCTCCTTTTCTTGCATCTGCAAATTCTGTTGTACTTTATCTCTGTGTGCCTATTATTTATCAGATTAAAATTTGATCTCCCTTGCCTACATACACATCTTAAAGCACAACTCTTTTCTAAGTCCTTTTCTACATAATTCCCTTATTATGTTTTGCTATCAATTGTTCCAATAACAATTATGCTCTGATACTAAATGACACAGGGTTACCCCTACTTTACCCATAGTATGCATGGATTATGCACATATAGAATCTTTCCCGGGAATTTTAACTCACTAAGGAGTTAAATCTTCAATTCTTAAGGTTAAAGGCCCATCCATTAGTTCCTATGCTTTATGGTTTATTAAACCCAAACATAGTCCAATCCTCCATTCAATATGTATCTATTGTACTTAAATCACCCCTTATCCTTCGTGTGTGGCTTTATTTAAAGCCTTGCTTTTAAACCCTTCCTATTCGGACTATCAGAACATTATAAAACCTTATAACCTTCATCCATTTATAAGCGGAACTCATTTAATGCTTATAACCCTTAATTAATTCTTATTCTGGCATATATAACCAATGCCACATGTGTCCTTTGGTTAATTTGGGTAAAACCCACAATTCCTTCTATCGGTGCTTTAGTTCCTTTTATAACCATTTACAAAGGAAATATATTCAAAACATACCTTTTCGCCTTTGGTATGGCCTCTACACATTTCCCGAGGCTACACCTTTATTGCAATAGGTAATTTCTCCTTCGCAGTCACATTAACAAATACCTTCCACTTTCATGATATGCGATCATATATTCCAGATTTCAAATAACACTAATTGCGCTTCATTTCCCTAACAGGTCTGCTCCTATTGCATGCCTCGATACTCCTCCGTCGATCAAAGTACCGTTTACTTGTTGCGATGTGATATTTATTAATAATCACCACCGTTGATCCTCCTTTCGATCCGACGTTTCTTAGCCTTCCCGATCAACAAACTTGCATTACAAATCTCTGTCGTTGATCTGCATTTAGAAGATCCGATGCTTCAAACCGATTTCAGGATGACAACAATCCCGACAATTAACTAGGTACATGGACTTGATCGAATTATAAATTCCCAATCTAATAAAGTTTGG
Source organism: Pinus taeda (assembly GCA_000404065.3). Taxonomy (NCBI): domain Eukaryota; kingdom Viridiplantae; phylum Streptophyta; class Pinopsida; order Pinales; family Pinaceae; genus Pinus; species Pinus taeda. Next base: position 3,038 of record APFE031335405.1, read on the forward strand.
GTCCGTGCCTTTTAATTAACATTCAGCAAACTTCCGCTCGATGACTGTTGATGTTATATCATCGACAGTTGTGATGTTGTGCTACGCAACTTAATCCTGGCCATTGATCACCAAGATCGATTGGCTATGATTCGTCCACACTTCATTCCCTCACCCTCTTTCTTTACTTGGGCTTTTCACATTTCTTCAGTCTTCTATGGTTTTCAGGTTTTCTTCAGGGTTTCGTCCCTTGGCTCTTCCGCTACTTAATTCGCGTCTGCTTGAACTTAAACACCATGAATTCTTACTCTAGATCATTCCAAAGCATCACTTGGATTCTATGATTGGCCCTCTGCCTCTTCTCTTCCTCTGTATATTCACCACGACTCCACCTCCATATATTTATTACACATGACTCTGGTTCACATTACATTTTTCGTTCAATCACTCAAAATACACATTTGAACTCAAAATTGAGTTGTTTATATTAATAAACAAATATTTCCATAAAAGAATCTCTTCGGCCTGATCTTAAATTTCAATGGCCTCTCTCACACTCAACTCGTAGGCTTAAATCCCAAACTCTAGCTTAACCAATTAATTACCTAACTTTCTAACCTATCCAACCTCTGGCTTTTCCTTTTAGGCTTACATTTATACATAAGGACTCTAAAACCAATTCCTGGTTCAGATCCATGAATTCCTTAACAAAATTCCTAAATCTCTTTCTTGTTCTTAAAACTCCTCTCTAATCACGAAATCCATTAACTGACTCCTAATCTAAGATTTACAATCAATTCTCAAATCCCTCAATCTCGCAACTATCCTAAATCTCTCGTGTTCTCCCATATTCGAGAACATTTACAAATAAGCCTCACAATATTCAATTAATTCCCTATTCTAGCTTCTCTCATTAAAATCACTCAAAACATTAATAATTACATTTTGTTCACTCTTAGGAACCCAACTTCCTTGAAAACACAATACCCCTATGTCTACTAAAATACAATGAGTTTTCTTGGCCTGAATGCTCCTGCATCATATATATATTATTATTTTTCACATTTTGGACCCTATTACTACTTCCCACCATGTTCTTTAAGACTTTTTTTTCTAGAGTTACTTCGTTTAGCCCCTCCTTAAAGCTTTAGCATAGTGTCTTATTCACATCAATCCCATCACATAATAAATAATATTGGCTAATAACTTTTCAAGTGTTTTTTAATCAATTAATTGACCTCTTTTATTTATTTTGTTGGTTTTCTATATCCATCACAATAACCAAGGGTTTTATATCCATTAACATATATAGGTTTAATTATAAAATTTGAAGAAAATATTTTATTTTTCCTATATAAATTATTGGGTTATACCTTGACTTCTCAATTATATACATATTTGGACTTACCTACTAACATTCTCCTCTTGTATTTCTTTTCACTCTAGTTTTCCTTCTCAAGACATGTCTATCATGTGGATCCTCTATCCTAACTATTTCTTAAAGTCCTTTCCATTACTTAAATGACAGGTGTTTTTCTTTGAATGCTTGTTTCATTAGATATCTTGTTCCATGTCAAATCAAATTGTAATGAGATACAACACCATTATTGGTATTTATATTTGTTGGCCATCATACTTCCAATGGACCATGTCCTTTATATTTTGATGAATTATGTTCTTCTAAATAAACCATCTCTTGTTAGATACCTAAAAATAGGGATTGTTCTCTATTGTAAATATTATTGCTACTCGTTTAGGAGAAATATGAAAAGTCATATGTGAAAAACAATAGTCAACATAACTCTTTGAGAATGAAACCAAAGGTCATGCCTCAATATATTAATATGTCACCCACATTAATAAAATACATTCAATATTGGAGTTATTCAAGGTTTGTAAGTGGTATTGGAGTATTGGTGCTCTTAGATAGCTCAATGGTCTTTAATATTGGTTGTTTCATTTTTTCTCAATAGCTCTAGAACGTCCATCATCCATTTCCTTTTGAAGTCTGAGATATATGGCTATTAAAATTTATCTACTGCAAAATTTTATATAGTTGCTAAATTAGGTTTTCATGGTTGTTGGATCATTTCTCTCACTTATAAATCACCCTTCTCACTCGTTGATTCAAATTGGTATTCCTAGATGGAATTTTTCCCTTTCCAATCGACCATACTCAACGTTGGCAATGTTTCCTTCCCTTACAAGTTGCACACTACCATCTAATGCATGTTACATGTCTTCCCTTTTCTCGTTGACCATCGGTTGACTCCACCTAAACTCTCAACAATTTAATTACTTATATTAGTCAAATTATCTTTACACGTGGCCCATTTTCCCTTTCCTTGACAATTTCACACTATGGTTTGGTTGATTTCCTTTAGTTGGGTGATTTTTCATTTTCCATAGGTCATTTTCATCTTCCTATATATTTCTCTCTCACCCAAAGGTTATACGGCAACCATATAATCCTCACACAAGCCAGGAGACTCTCTCTTTCTCTCCATGGGATTACATGATTGATTGTTGACCATTTTAATACCTTGTTGAGTTGACTTCTAATTTTGTCTAATCGATTTCCACATCCTTTTGTCATTCCTTTAAATAAGTGACTTACATTTTTTACCTTAGCAATTAAATGAGTAGCACGATTATTGAATTAATACTGGGTCAACTTGTCTATGTTTTCCTATACAAAAGTGCACATTGAATGTTTTGAAGCTAGGATTCCATGTTCTTTATTTGAATTTTATAGTGCATGTGGTTTGAAAAACCTATAGTAAACCAACATAGCCAGTCTTGGAAATCATTTTGGCATGGGCATTACTTATAGTTTCAAAGTGATTTTCTTTTTGGAAATGCATCTCTTGTCTCAATTTTTGGTGTGGTTCTTAGTGGAGAAAATTATCTATAATGGTAAAGAAATATTGAGAACACTTTGATCTTTAATTATTTTTATTATCGCATTTGTGATGCATATATTTCAACTATCAAACCTACAATAGATAAAAATCTTGTGGCATGAACAACTAAATATAAGAAATCATCTTCCTTGGTTATTTCTTTTGTAAATGAAAAGGTGAGTCATCACATTAGGTCTATAAAATATCATTGGTGTGACTTGAAGAAGTTGAAATATTTTTATGATTCATATTCAAAATTGGAGATAATTCAATTATAGTTAAATCTCTTTAATCTAGAGTTGAAGGGTAATGATCCCATGGCTTTCACATTCAAAATTAAATCCATCATGCATGAAAAGATGATGTTGTTGATATGAATATATACATTACTCTCATGGCCTTTATCAAGGCCCTCTACCCAACATATTCTCACTATCTTGAACCATTTCAAACTAGTGACCAATTATGCAATTTGAGTGATTTTGGCGAACTCTGGTGGTTTTCGACTGTGTTGAATACATTTATGCATTCAAAAGTGTATTTTATACAACAAAAATTCTTGAAAATGTATTGTCTAATTTTGGTGAATTCCGGTGAAAAAAACTATTTCGTCTAAATTTAGACTCTGCATACATACACAAAAATATTAATATTTTAAAATATATTTTACAATATTTATATACTTCAACACAAAGCTACTAATATTTTACTATTTTATTTTAATGATTATGGGTTTTTGCACTATTTTTTAATTCATATTCATTATACCTTATAAATATACGTTTAACGTAAATTTTTGTGAGTACCCATAAATTCAACTAATAATTGTTAATCTACTTAAATCTATATTAATATTTTGATAACAATATCTATATATTCACACACAAAATATTAATATTGTACTTCTTTATTTTATTAATTATGGGTTTTTAAATATTTTTGAAATAATGCTCATTAGATTTTGTAAATGTAGATTTCTATGAGTTTCTTCAAAAATTTAGTAAACACAAACACACACACACACACACACCACACACACATATATATATATATATATATATATATATTGAAGGTTAGTTTAAATGGTCACTAACAAGAGTCATTTTTTTCTCAAAATTGAAAAATAGTTTCTAGTAAAATATATCCATTCCATATATATATATTATATTATATATATATTATGAATACAGCTTGAGTGGGCCTAGTGGTTAAGAGCATGTGTTTTCCTCCTAAGAGGTCATAGGTTCAGAACCAGAGGGGGTAGAGTATGTATGCCTTTCGTAGACTTAGTAGTCGAATCGCTGTGCCGGAGGTGGGTCCCTTGTCCCACACAAAACAAGAGGGTCTCATACACCAATTGGGTGTCTGGCTTGGCTGTGACCTTAAAAATGGATATAGATATATATATATATATATATATATATATATATATATATATATATATATATATATATACTATACATATATCTTTTTTCCCCTTTAATGCAACATTTATAACGTCACTTCTCCACTACTTTAGTGATGGGTCATTAGTACTTGGAAGTAAAGTCTCTCCACTCATTTAATCATAAATCCTTGAAAAAGTGTAATTTCCATCTCTTACTAAATTGGTAGTCTTTTACTAACTTAGTAACAGGTCATCAATGAACTTACACACAAAATAACTTGTGTACAAAAAAATATGTTGTGTATAGCCACACAAAATTTTGACCGTGCCTTGTCTAAATATTTTCACATTTTTACTCTTATCCTACTATCAAACCATTATAATTTATTTAGAAGTCCTTTTTTCATAACCTATCTAATTCACATATTGACGCAAGGTTACCCCTACTTTACCCACAGTATGCATGGATTATGCACATATCTGATCTGTCCTAGGAATTTTAACTCACTAAGGAGTTAAATCTTCAATTCTTAAGGTTATAGGCCCATCCATCAGTTCCTATGCTTTATGGTTCATTAAACCCCAACATAGTAGTCCTCCATTCAATATGCATCTATCGGACTTAAATCAACCCTTATCCTTCGTATGTGGCTTTATTTAAAGCCTTGCTTTTAAACCCTTCCTATCAGAACTTTATAAAAACTTATAACCTTCATCAATTTATAATCAGAACCCATTTAACCCTTATAACCCGTCATTAATTCTTATTCCCGCATATATAACGAAACCCACATGTTCCTTTGGTTACTTTGGGTTTAACCCACAATTCCTTTTGTCGGCGCTTTAATCCCTTTTATAACCATTTACAAAGGAAATACATTCAAAACATACCTTTTTGCCTTTGGTACGACCTTTACACGTTTCCCGAGGCTACACCTTTATCGAAATTGGAAATCGCTCCTTCACAATCACATTAACACATACCATCTGCTTTCCCGATATGCAATCATATATTCTAGATTTCAAATAACACTAACTGTGCTTGATTTCCCTATCAGGTCCACTCCTATCGCATGCCTTAATACTCCTCCTCTGATAAAAGCATCGTATACCTATTGCGATGCGATATTTATTAACAATCACCACCGTTGGTCCTCCTTTCGATCTGATGGTTCTTAGCCTTCCCGATAAACAAACTTGCATTACAAATATCCGTTGATCTACATTTAGAAGATCCGACGGTTCACACTGATTTCGGGATGACAACAAGCCCGACAATTAACTGGCTGCATGGACCTGATGGAATTATAAATTCCCAATCTAATAAAGTTCGGGTTCGCGCCTTTTGATTAACATTTGGCCAGCTTCCACCCGATGATCGTTGATGTTATATCATTGACAGCTGCGACGCTACGCTGCACGATTTAATCTTGACCATTGATCACCAAGGTCCAATGGCTATGATTCATCCACACTTCATTACTTCACCCTCTTTATTTACTTGGGTTTTATGCATTTCTTCAGTCTTCTATGGTTTTCATGTTTTCTTTAGCGTTTCGTCCCTTGGATTTTCCGCTACTTAATTCATGTCCTCTTGAACTTAAACGTTGTGAATTCTTACTCTAGATCATTCCAAAGCATCACTTGGATTCTCCGATTGGCCCTTTGTCCCTTCTCTTCCTTTGTATATTCACCACGACTCCACCTGCATATATGTATTACACAGGACTCTAGTTCACATTGCATTTATTGTTCAATCACTCGAAATACACATTCGAACTCAGAATTGAGTTGTTTATATTAAGAAACAAATATTTCCATAAAAGAATCTCTTTGGCCTATTATTCAATGTCGCTGGTCTCTGTTACACTGAGCTCATACGCTTAAATCCCACACTCTAGCTTAACCAGCTAATTATCTAACTTTCCAACTTATCCGGCCTCTGTCTTTGCCTTTTAGGCTTACATTTATGCATAAGGACACTAAAACCAATTCCAAGTTTAGATCCATGAATTCCTTAACAAAATTCCTAATCTCTTTCTTATTCCTAAAACTCCTCTCTAATCCCTAAATCCATGAACTGACTCCTAATCTAATATTTACAATCAATTCTCAAATCCCTCAATCTCTCAACTATCCTAAATCTCTCGTGTTCTTGTATATTCTAGAACATTTACAAATATGCCTCACAATATTCAATTAATTCCCTATTCTATCTTCTCTCATTAAAATCACTCAAAACATGAATAATTACATTTAATTCACTCTTAGGAACCCAACTTCCTTGAAAACACAATACCCCTATGTCTACGAAAATACAATGAGTTTTCTTGGCCTAAATGCTCCTGCATCAAACTCCCCAAGTAAAAACTTTCGATGATCTCCTTATGACATGTCTTCATAAGTTGATTGAAAATCTCCAGGGTCCCAAACTTTAGTTTTAGCTGCCCAAATGCTTTACTCCTTTGTTGTTGTTGTATGTCTGCTATTTTCTGCTCTATCTTCCTCTCCTTATCAATTAGCTTCATACTCTGATTGATCATCCTTCCTGCTGCTATCATTTTCCTCCCTATAGCCCATTTCATCATTAGCTGCCATAATTCTTCAATCTCCATCTCTAGCACATCCTTGGGCTGGTCCATACTTTGCCACTTACTGTTATTTGTTTCCTTCTACTTTAGGTTGTTTCTTATATCGACCAATTCTTCAAACTGTTGTTGGTTACTTTCAGCTCGTAGTTGCTAGTTTACTACTTGTTCTTCTACTCTTACTCTTGTTGTAGACATTTCTCTTGCTCTTTCTTCTATTTCTGCTCTTGATTTAAGTCCTACGCTTACCTTGACTGCCTCCCTTTCATCTTTACCCTCTGTCAATATTACCCCTGTCTTCATTGAATCATGACTACCCAACATTCTCTCCAACGATTGAACACCTCTGCTCCATGGATTGCATTATTCCATAAAATCTTCTTCTTTAATTTTTATTTGGCTGCTCATGTGTGTCAAATTTCTTCCAACATCTATAACTAAACCTGCACTCATAAAAAAATTATTAAAATAAAAAACATAAGGCTTTTGTGCCTTTTCCTTCTTTGGCAATAGCTCAGCTTGCTGCTCTATTTTCTCCTCCTCTATCAGCACATCAGTATGCTAATTTGAATTCTTAGTACAATTCATGAGACTGTCGGCTAGTCTCTCCTCCACACCATCTGTTCTAATGATGTCTTTTTGTCCTTGTCCACTATAGTGAACTTCTTCATTCTCGTTCAATTCTAACTTTACACCCTGAACACATACTTTTTGGTCTTCTAGCCTTTTCTCCAAAAGACTTAACTCTTGTCACAAATTTTCCATCTCACTTGTAATTTCTCCCAAAACCTTTGTACAATCCTCACTATCTTCTTCTTTGTCACAAGCATAACTAATTGACTCTATTTATTCATTCTCGGTTAGAATAAAATTCTGGTCCTCTATCCCTTTGATAGTTTTAGATGTTTTTCCATCACTCTCCCTTTGATAATTTAAGAAAATCAATTCCTCATTATTATATTCAATAACAAATTTCCTACCATAGGAAAAAATTGTCTCATCTCTACTGAAGATATTTCCTCCATTAAGAATGGAATTTAAGAACTCCTTTTGTTGTAATAGCTCAACTTGATCTTCATTTAAAAGAAATTCATCATCATACTTTACCTAGCCATTTTAAGCTTCATTCAAGACATGCCCATAAAATGGTTTATCTTCTGCAGTACCTACATTCATACATAACCTATCAGTTGTAAAACCACAAGACCTCCTGACCTCATCTGATGATTCAATCACCAATTCCTCCTTTTGTTCCAAGTCCTTTACATGACTTAGATATATTTCAATGGTCTTCTCCTCAATCTCATCAAGTCCTTTACTTGATTGATTGATATCCTTCCCTACTTCCTCTTTTAAAACAAAATTTAGATTCTTCCTATCTTCTTCCCTCTTTATGACAATATCAGCAAATTGTCCTCCTTTCCATGTTTCACCTGTAAACATACACAAATTATCAGATTTAAAATCATTAGACCTTTTTCCCTCACTTGAAGTTTCAGTCTTCAAGTCTTCATCTTCACCTAGAACTTCACCCTGCTCTGGTTCACAAATGGACACTTCCATTTCCAACTCATCTTGTCTGAGTTTTCCCATCAACCACCTTACCTGTCTCTATTGTAGCTTTCTTTGCAATTTATGCCACTTCATTGGCTTCTTCCTCAAGAACCAACCTAGTCTCTAGCCTTCTTCTAGTATCCTCATCAATACATCTCGTTGTTCTTTCAACTCTGCAATTTCCTTGTCAAATTCCTCTTGATTCATCCTCTTGTCATTAGCCTTGGCAACCTCTTTCTTCATATTTATTCTGTTGTGGTCTTCCTCATAACCTCTACTATGACTATCAGTAGCCATCTTCTTCTCCATCTCTATGAGTTCCTCACTCATTCACTATGAGCTGCACAAAAGCCTCTACAACAACAAGTCCTCCCTGCTGCCACTTAACTCACCAAGCTTTCCTCTGTACTTGGTCTTTTGGAAAGCAATTGGTTCTCTACCTCTAGAACCTCCTTTGAGAACTCTTCTATGCTCCTTTAGGCTTCAACTCATCTGCACTTCCTTAAGAACACAATTGTCCTATTGTATTTCAATCACTATGAAATACTTGGTTCTGACCACTTCTTCTTTCAATTAGAAAGTCTTACCAGCTTCCTTCATTACCTTGGGAATTCTACCCACATCCTTTTATGGAATTTGTTTTGTGATCTGCAACAATATCTCTACCTTGCTACATATGCCTCACTAAGCTTCTCTCCTCTGAGCTCAGTCTTTCAGCATCTCTCTGGTTCTTTCCTTTGGAACCAATCGAGCACTCCTTGATCTTAGGCTATTGTTGCAATATTCTCAGATCCTTATGATGTTACCTATGCACCAATATAAACCCAAATCTTCCATCTTCAAATCAAATCAAACAAAACATGTCATCTCACCTCCAATGTCTCTACATGATCTTTTTCCACCAACGTGTACTTTGAGTAGATTGTCCTCCTTTTCTTGCATCTGCTAATTCTGTTGCACTTTATCTGTTTGTGCCTATTATTTATCAGATTAAAATTTGATCTCCCTTGCATACATACACATCTTAAAACACAACTTTGCTCTAATTCCTTTTCTACATAATTCCCTTATTCTATTTTGCTATCAATTGTTCCAATAACAATTATGCTCTGATACCAAATGACACAAGGTTACCCCTACTTTACCCACAGTATGCATGGATTATGCACATATCTGATCTTTCTTGGGAATTTTAACTCACTAAGGAGTTAAATCTTCAATTCTTAAGGTTAAAGGCCCATCCATTAGTTCCTATTATTTATGGTTTATTAAACCCCGACATAGTGCAGTCCTCCATTCGATATGCATCTATCGTACTTAAATCACCCCTTATCCTTCGTATGTGGCTTTATTTAAAGCCTTGATTTTAAACCCTTCCTATCCAGACTATCAGAACATTGTAGAACCTTATAACCTTCATTCATTTATAAGCAGAACTCATTTAACCCTTATAACCCTTAATTAAATCTTATTCCCACATATATAATCAAATCCACATGTTCCTTTGGTTAATTTGGGTAAAACCCACAATTTCTTCTATCGGTGCTTTAGTTCCTTTTATAAACATTTACAAAAGAAATACATTCAAAACATACCTTTTCACCTTTGGTACGGCCTCTAAATGTTTCTCGAGGCTACACCTTTATCGAAATCGACAATCGCTCCTTTGCAGTCACATTAACACATACCTTTTTCTTTCATGATATGCGATCATATATTTCGAATTTCAAATAACACTAATTGTGCTTCATTTCCCTATCAGGTCTGCTCCTATCGCGTGCCTCAATACTCCTCCATCGATAAAAGTATTGTTTACTTGTTGCGATGCGATATTTATTAACAATCACCACTGTCGATCCTCCTTTTGATCTGATGGTTCTTATCTTTTCCGATCAACAAAATTGCATTACAAATCTCCGTCATTGATTTGCATTTAGAAGATTTGATGTTTCACACCGATTTCAGGATGACAACAAGCCTGACAATTAACTGGCTACATGGACTCGATCAAATTATAAATTCCCAATATAATAAAGTTTGAGTCTGCACCTTTTGATTAGCATTCGGCCAACTTCCACCCGATGACTGTTGATGTTATATCATCGACAGTTGTTATGTTGTGCTACGCAAATTAATCCTGGCCGTTGATCACCAAGATCCAATGGCTACGATTCATCCACACTTCATTCCTTCACCCTCTTTCTTTACTTGGGTTTTGCACATTTCTTCTGTCTTCTATGGTTTTCAAGTTTTCTTCAGGGTTTCATCCCTTGGCTCTTCTGCTACTTAATTCACATCTTCTTGAACTTAAACACTGTGAATTCTTACTCTATATCATTCCAAAGCATCACTTTGATTCTCTGATTGGCCCTCTACTTCTTCTCTTCCTCTATATATTCGCCACGACTCCACCTCCATATATTTATTACACAGGGCTCTGGTTCACATTACATTTATCATTCAATCCCTCGAAATACACATTCGAACTCAGAATTGAGTTGTTTATATTAAAAAACAAATATTTCCATAAAAGAATCTCTTTGGCCTGATCTTCAATTTCAATGGCCTTTGTTACACTCAACCTATAGGCTTAAATCCCACACTCTAGCTTAACCAATTAATTATCTAACTTTCTAGCCTATAAAACCTCTGTCTTTGCCTTTTAGGCTTACATTATACATAAGGACTGTAAAACCAATTCCTGGTTTAGATCCATGAATTCCCTAAGAAAATTCCTAAATCTCTTTCTTGTTCCTAAAACTCCTCTCTAATCCCGAAATCCATTAACTAACTCCTAATCTAAGATTTACAATCAATTCTAAAATCCCTCAATCTCTCAACTATGCTAAATCTCTCATGTCTCCTATATTCGAGAACATTTACAAATAAGCCTTACAATATTCAATTAATTCCCTATTCTAATTTCTCTCATTAAAATCACTCAAAACATTAATAATTACATTTAATTCACTCTTAGGAACCCAACTTCCTTGAAAACACAATACCCCTATGTCTACTAAAATACAATGAGTTTTCTTGGCTTGAATGCTTCTGCATCATATATATATATTATTATTTTTCATATTTTGGACCCTATTACTACTTCCCACCATGTTCTTTGAGACTTTGTTTTCTAGAGTTACTTCGTTTAGCCCCTCCTTAAAGCTTTAGCATAGTGTCTTATGCACATCAATCCCATCACATAATAAATAATATTGGCTAATAACTTTTCAAGTGTTTTTTAATCAACTAATTGACCTCTTTTATTTATTTTGTTGGTTTTCTATATCCATCACGACAACCAAGGGTTTTATATCCATTGAGATATATAGGTTTAATTATAAAATTTGAAGAAAATATTTTGCTTTTCCTATATAAATTATTGGGTTATACCTTGACTTCTCAATTATATACATATTTGGACTTACCTACCAACATTCTCTTCTTGTATTCATTTTCACTCTAGTTTTCCTTCTCAAGACATGTCTATCATGTGGATCATCTATCCTAACTATTTCTTAAATTCCTTTCCATTACTTAAATGACAGGTCTTTTTCTTTGAATGCTTGTTTCATTGGATATCTTGTTCCATGTCAAATCAAATTGTAATGGGATACAACACCATTATTGGTATTTATATTTGTTGGCCATCATACCTCCAATGGACCATGTCCTTTATATTTTGATGAATTATGTTCTTCTAAATCAAACCATCTCTTGTTAGATACCTAAAAATAGGGATTGTTATCTATTGTAAATATTATTGCTACTCATTTAGGTGAAATATGAAAAGTCATATGTGAAAAACAATAGTCAGCATACCCCTTTGAGAATGAAACCAAAGGTCATGTCTCAATATATTAATATGTCACCCACATTAATAAAATTCATTCAATATTGGATTTATTCAAGGTTTGTAAGTGGTATTGGAGTATTGGTGCTCTTAGATAGCTCAATGGTCTTTAATATTGGTTGTTTCATTTTTTCTCAATAGCTCTAGAACGTCCATCATCCATTTCCTTTTAAAGTTTGAGATATATGGCTATTAAAATTTATCTACTGCAAAAGTTTATATAGTCGCTAAATTAGGTTTTCATGGTTGTTGGATCATTTCTCTCACTTATAAATCACCCTTCTTGCTCCTCGATTCAAATTGGTATTCCTATATGGAATTTGTCCCTTCTCCAATCGACCATAATCAATGTTGGCAATATTTCCTTCCCTTACAAGTTGCACACAACCATCTAATGCATGTTAGGTGTCTTCCCTTTGCTTGTTTACCATTGGTTGACTCCATCTAAACTCTCAACAATTTAACTACTTATATTAGTCAAATTATCTTTACACATGGCCCATTTTCCCTTTCCTTGACAATTTCACACTATGGTTTGGTTGTTTTCCCTTAGTTCGGTGATTTTTCATTTTCCATAGGTCATTTTCATCTTCCTATATATTTCTCTCTCACCCAAAGGTTATACGACAACCATATAATCCTCACACAAGCCAGGAGACTCTCTCTTTCTCTCCATGGGATTACATGATTGATTGTTGGCCATTTTAATACCTTGCTGAGTTGACTTCTAATTTTGTCTAACCAATTTCCTCATCCTTTTTTCATTCCTTTAAATAAGTGAATTACATTTTTTACCTTAGAAATTAAATGAGTAGTAAAATTATCGAATTAATTACTGGGTCAACTTGTCTATGTTTTCCTATACAAAAGTGCACATTGAATGTTTTGAAGCTAGGATTCAATGTTCTTATTTTGAATTTTCTAGCGCATGTGGTTTGAAAAACCTATAGTAAACCAACATAGCCAGTCTCGGGAATCATTTTGGCATGGGAATTACTTATAGTTTCAAAGTGATTTTTTTTCTTCTGAAAATGCATCTCTTGTCTCAATTTTTGGTGTGGTTCTTAGTGGAGAAAATTATCTATAATGGTAAAGAAATATTGAGAACACTTTGATCTTTAATTATTTTTATTATCGCATTTTTGATGCATATGTCTCAACTATCAAACCTACAATAGATAAAAACGAAAGTTAGATTCTTCCTATCTTCTTCCCTCTTTATGACAATATCAACAAATTGTACTTCTTTCCATGTTTCACCTGTAAAAATACACAAATTATCAGATTGAAAATCATTAGACCTTTTTCCCTCACTTGAATTTTTAGTCTTCAAGTCTTCATCTTCTCCTAGAACTTCACCCTGCCTGGTTCACAAATGGACACTTCCATTTCCAGCTCAGCTTGTCTGAGTTTTCCCATCAACCACCTTACTTGTCTCTGCTATAGATTTATCTGCAATTTATGCCACTTCATTGGCTTCTTCCTCAAGACCCAACCTAGTCTCTAGCTTTCCTCTAGTATCCTCATCAATACATCTAGTTGTTCTTTCAACTCTGCACTTTCCTTGTCAAATTTCTCTTGATTCATCCTCTTGTCATTAGCCTTGGCAACCTCTTTCTTCATATTTATTCTATTGTGGTCTTCCTCAGAACCTCTACTATGACTATCAGTAGCCATATTCTTCTCCATCGTTATGAGTTCCTCACTCATTCACTATGAGCTCCACAAAATCCTCTACAACAACAAGTCCTCCCTGCTGCCACTTAACTCACCAAGCTTTCCTCTGTACTTGGTCTTTTGGCAAGCAATTGGTTCTCTACCTCTGGAACCTCCTTTGAGCACTCTTCTATGCTCCTTTAGGCTTCAACTCATCTGCACTTCCTTAAGAACACAATTGTCCTATTGTATTTCAATCACTATGAAATACTTGGTTCTGACCACTTCTTCTTTCAGTTAGAAAGTCTTACCAGCTTCCTTCATTACCTTGGGAATTCTACCCACATCCTTTTATGGAATTTCTTTTGTGATCTGCAACAATATCTCTACCTTGCTACATATGCCTCACTAAGCTTCTCTCCTCTGAGCTCAGTCTTTCAGCATCTCTCTGGTTCTTTCCTTTGGAACCAATCGAGCACTCCTTGCTCTTAGGCTATTGTTGCAATATTCTCACCTCCTTATATTGTTACCTATGCACCAATATAAACCCAACTCTTCCATCTTCAAATCAAATCAAACAAAACATGTCATCTCACCTCCAAGGTCTTTACATGATATTGTTCCACCAACGTGTACTTTGAGTGGATTTTCCTCCTTTTCTTGCATCTGCTAATTCTGTTGCACTTTATCTGTTTGTGCCTATTATTTATCAGATTAAAATTTGATCTGCCTTGCATACATACACATCTTAAAACACAACTTTGTTCTAATTCCTTTTCTACATAATTCCCTTATTCTATTTTGCTATCAATTGTTCCAATAAAAATTATGCTCTGATACCAAATGACACAGGGTTACCCCTACTTTACCCACAGTATGCATGGATTATGCACATATCTGATCTTTCTTGGGAATTTTAACTCACTAAGGAGTTAAATATTCAATTCTTAAGGTTAAAGGCCCATCCATTAGTTCCTATGCTTTATGGTTTATTAAACCCCAACATAGTCTAGTCCTCCATTCAATATGCATCTATCGTACTTAAATCACCCCTTATCCTTCGTATGTGGCTTTATTTAAAGCCTTACTTTTAAACCCTTCCTATCCAGACTATCAGAACATTATAGAACCTTATAACCTTCATTCATTTATAAGCGGAACTAATTTAACCCTTATAACCCTTAATTAATTCTTATTCCCACATATATAATCAAATCCACATGTTCCTTTGGTTAATTTGGGTAAAACCCACAATTTCTTCTATCGGTGCTTTAGTTCCTTTTATAACCATTTACAAAAGAAATACATTAAAAACATACCTTTTCACCTTTGGTACGGCCTCTAAACGTTTCTCGAGGCTACACCTTTATCGAAATCGACAATCGCTCCTTTGCAGTCACATTAACACATACCTTTTGCTTTCATGATATGCGATCATATATTCCGGATTTCAAATAACACTAATTGTGCTTCATTTCCCTATCAGGTCTGCTCCTATTGCATGCCTCAATACTCCTCCGTCGATAAAATTACCGTTTACTTGTTGCGATGCGATATTTATTAACAATCACCACCGTTGATCATCCTTTTGATCTGATCGTTCTTATCTTTTCTGATCAACAAAATTGCATTACAAATCTCCGTCATTGATTTGCATTTAGAAGATTTGATTTTTCACACCGATTTCACGATGAAAACAAGCCTGACAATTAACTGGCTACATGGACTCGATCGAATTATAAATTCCCAATCTAATAAAGTTTGAGTCCGCACCTTTTGATTAACGTTCGGCCAACTTCCACCCAATGAATTTTGATGTTATATCATCGACAATTGTGATGTTGTGCTACGCAAATTAATCCTGTCCGTTGATCACCAAGATCCAATGGCTATGATTCATCCACACTTCATTCCTTCGCCCTCTTTCTTTACTTGGGTTTTGCACATTTCTTCAGTCTTCTATGGTTTTCAAGTTTTCTTCAGGGTTTCGTCCCTTGGCTCTTCTGCTATTTAATTCGCATCTGCTTGAACTTAAACATTGTGAATTCTTACTCTATATCACTCCAAAGCATCACTTGGATTCTCTGATTGGCCCTCTGCCTCTTCTCTTCTTTTGTATATTTGCCATGACTCCACCTCCATATATTTATTACACAGGACTCTGGTTCACATTACATTTATCATTCAATCCCTCGAAATACACATTCGAACTCAGAATTGAGTTGTTTATATTAACAAACAAATATTTCCATAAAAGAATCTCTTTGGCCTGATCTTCAATTTCAATGGCCTTTGTTACACTCAACCCATAGGCTTAAATCCCACACTCTAGCTTAACCAATTAATTATCTAACTTTCTAACCTATAAAACCTCTGTCTTTGCCGTTTAGGCTTACATTATACATAAGGACTGTAAAACCAATTCCTGGTTTAGATCCATGAATTCCTTAACAAAATTCCTAAATCTCTTTCTTGTTCCTAAAACTCCTCTCTAATCTCGAAATCCATTAACTGACTCCTAATCTAAGATTTACAATCAATTCTCAAATCCCTCAATCTCTCAACTATCCTAAATCTCTCATGTCTCCTATATTCGAGAACATTTACATATAAGCCTTACAATATTCAATTAATTCCCTATTCTAGCTTCTCTCATTAAAATCACTCAAAACATTAATAATTACATTTAATTCACTCTTAGGAACCCAACTTCCTTGAAAACACAATACCCCTATGTCTACTAAAATAAAATGAGTTTTCTTGGCTTGAATGCTCCTACATCATATATATATTATTATTTTTCACATTTTGGACCCTATTACTACTTCCCACCATGTTCTTTGAGAATTTTCTTTCTAGAGTTACTTCGTTTAGCCCTTCCTTAAAGCTTTAGCGCAGTGTCTTATGCACATCAATCCCATCACATAATAAATAATATTGGCTAATAAAATTTCAAGTGTTTTTTAATCAACTAATTGACCTCTTTTATTTATTTTTTTGGTTTTCTATATCCATCACGACAACCAAGGGTTTTATATCCATTGAGATATATAGGTTTAATTATAAAATTTGAAGAAAATATTTTGCTTTTCCTATATAAATTATTGGGTTATACCTTGACTTCTCAATTATATACATATTTGGACTTACCTACCAACATTCTCTTCTTGTATTCATTTTCACTCTAGTTTTCCTTCTCAAGACATGTCTATCATGTGGATCCTCTATCCTAACTATTTCTTAAATTCCTTTCCATTACTTAAATGACAGGTCTTTTTCTTTGAATGCTTGTTTCATTGGATATCTTGTTCCATGTCAAATCAAAATGCAATGGGATACAACACCATTATTGGTATTTATATTTGTTGGCCATCATACCTCCAATGGACCATGTCCTTTATATTTTGATGAATTATGTTCTTCTAAATCAAACCATCTCTTGTTAGATACCTAAAAATAGGGATTGTTATCTATTGTAAATATTATTGCTACTCATTTAGGAGAAACATGAAAAGTCATATGTGAAAAACAATAGTCAGCATACCCCTTTGAGAATGAAACCAAAGGTCATGTATCAATATATTAATATGTCACCCACATTAATAAAATTCATTCAATATTGGAGTTATTCAAGGTTTGTAAGTGGTATTGAAGTATTGGTGCTCTTAGATAGCTCAATGGTCTTTAATATTGGTTGTTTCATTTTTTCTCAATAGCTCTAGAACGTCCATCATCCATTTCCTTTTAAAGTTTGATATATATGGCTATTAAAATTTATCTACTGCAAAAGTTTATATAGTCTCTAAATTAGGTTTTCATGGTTGTTGGATCATTCCTCTCACTTATAAATCACCCTTCTTGCTCCTCGATTCAAATTGGTATTCCTAGATGGAATTTGTCCCTTTCCAATCGACCATAGTCAACGTTGGCAATGTTTCCTTCCCGTACAAGTTATGCACAACCATCTAAGGCATGTTAGGTGTCTTCCCTTTGCTTTTTGACCATTGGTTGACTCCATCTAAACTCTCAACAGTTTAATTACTTATATTAGTCAAATTATCTTTACACATGGCCCATTTTCCCTTTCCTTGACAATTTCACACTATGGTTTGGTTGTTTTCCCTTAGTTGGGTGATTTTTCATTTTCCATAGGTCATTTTCATCTTCCTATAGATTTCTCTCTCACCCAAAGGTTATACAACAACCATATAATCCTCACACAAGCCAGGAGACTCTCTCTTTCTCTCCATGGGATTACATGATTGATTGTTGGCCATTTTAATACCTTGTTGAGTTGACTTCTAATTTTGTCTAACCGATTTCCTCATCCTTTTGTCATTCATTTAAATAAGTGACTTACATTTTTTACCTTAGCAATTAAATGAGTAGTACGATTATCGAATTAATTACTGGGTCAACTTGTCTATGTTTTCCTATACAAAAGTGCACATTGAATGTTTTGAAGCTAGGATTCCATGTTCTTATTTTGAATTTTCTAGTGCATGTGGTTTGAAAAACCTATAGTAAACCAACATAGCCAGTCTTGGGAATCATTTTGGCATGGGCATTACTTATAGTTTCAAAGTGATCTTTTGTTCTTCTAAAAATGCATCTCTTGTCTCAATTTTTGGTGTGGTTCTTAGTGGAGAAAATTATCTATAATGGTAAAGAAATATTAAGAACACTTTGATCTTTAATTATTTTTATTATCACATTTTTGCTGCATATATTTCAACTATCAAACCTACAATAGATAAAAATCTTGTGGCATGAACAAATAAATATAAGAAATCATCTTCCTTGGTTATTTCTTTTGTAAATGAAGAGGTGAATCATCACATTAGGTCTATAAAATATTATTGGTGTGACTTGAAGAAGTTGAAATATTTTTATGATTCATATTCAAAATTGGAGATGATTCAATTATAGTTAAATCTCTTTAATCTAGAGTTGAAGGGTAATGATCCCATGGCTTTCACATTCGAAATTAAATCCATCATGCATGAAAAAATGATGTTGTTGATATGAATATATACATTACTCTCATGGCCTTTATCAAGGCCCTCTACCGAACATATTCTCACTATCTCGAATCATTTCAAACTAGTGACCAATTAAAGACCCTCAATTTTGAATCTCTGGTGGAGAAAATTGCAAACTATGAGAAATATTTCAGGTACAAAATGGTTTAGGACATTGGAGAGACATTATAGCTTGCTCAAAAATGGAATAATTGATCACATGATTCTTCTGGAGGAGAAGGTTGTAAGAGAGGACATGGAAATAAGTATTTTAGAGGTAGGGGAAATCCTATTATGGAAATGATGGACATGATGAAAGGACATGTAGGATCTCATGGGAGAATATAAAAGAAAAGTGAGATCAAAAGGAAAAAAAATGTTAAATCTCCTAAAGCCACTCATTTTGTTGTTGTTCATCACAATATTTTCATAGATGAAGATTTTCTAAAAACTCCATTTTCTTGTTAGAAAGATTCATGGTTGCTTGATACTATTATTACGTACCATATGAAGTTTTAGAGAGACTTAGATGATTAATTGAATGGCAATACAAAGGGTTTTTTATTCTTTGAAAATATATCCATTCTCAAACCTAAAAGAATTGGCACTATTAATCTTAAATTGCATAGATTCCCATATTTCATTTTCCATGATATTCTATATCCTCTTGAGTCATGGAAAAAATTTCTATTTCTTATGCACATCCAATAGCAAGGCCATAATACACAAATGTAGCAAGCAGATAACTAGAGTTGTTACAATTTGATTTATGTGGCCCTATTCTTGTTGCATATGATTTTGGTAATAATTATCACACGACGTTATTGATGATTTAACATGAATGCCTTGGGTTTATTTGTTCAAACATAAATATCAAGCAATTGAAACATTGAAATTTTTTCATGTATGGGTTAAAAATGAAGAAAATTTCATATTGGAAAGTATCTTCATACCAAAAATGGGGTGGAATATACTTCAAATATTTTTGAAATGTATCTTCACCAATATGTGATTAAAAATCAAACAAATATTCCATACACTCCTCAAAATCATGGTGTAGCAAAAAGTATGAATAAGACACTTTGAAAACTACACATTGCATGTTATCTTTTAGGAATGTGAAGTTTATGTTTTGGATTTATGTCGTTATGTGTGTGATTTATTTGAGACAAATAATTCCATTTCATGCTCTTGGGAATAATATTCCTTATGAAATTATTCATACTTTTTTCTAGACCGTGATTTCGAGGAGTGTATGGAATATCGGTTTGATTTTTAATCCCATATTGGTCAAGATATATTTCAAGGGATATATGAAATCTATTCTCATTCCTCTACTCCTTCTGCAAAACCCTATCATGTTCAATGGCCTCCCCGGAGGTGGAAAAACCCCCTCCTTCCCCTTTACCTCCTCACTCCTCTCCTTCACAAGTTTATGAGGTTGTGGCCTTTCGTGCCCTGGTTTTCTCCTTGCCAAAACGCCAACGAACAACAACTCAACAATAAAAGTTTTTTTAAATGGAATGAAGAGGTTAAGGATATTTCTCTCCCGATTGGTGTGTGAAGGACCTTGCTTGCTTCCTTTGAAATAGATCTCATTGAGAAATTTATTGGCATCTGGCCCTCCCCAAAATCCATGGAAACTTGGATTGACAAGCAATGGAAATAGATGATGAAGGGTAGAATTTATCTTTATGCTACTAGCAATGGTTTTTTATTTTCTTTTCGATTTCAAAGAGGATAGGGATGTAATATTTAGAAATGACCCCTATTTTTTGGGGTCTCCTAGCATGTACTTAAATAAATGGACCCTAGACTTTCATCCCAATGAATATATTCCAACAACAATTCTAGTCTGGGTTAAATTTCCCTGACTCCCATTCTCTTGTGGGAGAGATGACTTCATTCGGGCAATAGGGAATGGATAAGGGAAGTATATATACAAAGAAAATCCCAAGGGGTCATAATTCGCCTGTGCCAAAATCTATGTGGAAGTGGGTGATGAAAAGGGGTGTTGGGAACGGTTTCCCCCAAGAGCCAGTTTTGGGGAAAAAGGCCCAAATTTTGTAATAAAGATGTAAAATCTCTGCATTTTGTGGTTGCAAAGAAGGAAGAGGTCAAAGGGTTGTCTGCCCTTGTTTTGTGAAATGTCATGTTGGCTGTAAAGATCTACTCATAGTCTGCAGACCATGGGATTTTATAAAAAGGGAGTCTTAGAAGAGTCTAAGAGGGGAGTGGTAACAAGTGGAAGATGGATTTTGGGTAAGAAGTTCTAAGTGTTCTCGAGTCTTACCATAGGTAGAGGCTCTGCTGGTGAGTGCGCAGAGGCCTAGGGTGGAAGTCCACAGTTGAGTGCGCGGAACCATGCAGCTGTGTGCACAGGGTAGATAGAGTCTCTAATGAACTTGAGATATCAATAAAGAGAATTATTCTACAAACATTATGTATTTTGTCTATGTATAATGCATGCAATTATATTATGTTACGATCTGGGTTTACATTGTAATTCTTATTTGATACGAGAATGTATTTGATTATATTTGTTAATTGAACGCAAGCAAGAGTAAAGTTTTACATGAAGGTAACTGCAAATCCATGGTAGATTAGGGAAACACTTAAGATGGGAACTTATACAGGAATGCAGTCACAGAGGCGCGTAAGTGCCTAGACCTTAGGTTAGGACTGCACAAAGGTCAATCAAGTACCTTCACGAAGGTACTGAAGGACGGAAGAGGAAGAACATCGATAAGCCCTAAATGCTTATCTATCTGCATGAAGGCAGGATGAGGAGGTATAGACCAACATCACAACCATCTCAGGGTGCAAAAACTTGGTTCCTGCATCCCCCTATACTGCTTCGGGTGAGACTTCGGTCCGTGCTCTGTGCAATGATGCCGAAAAGGCCAGTAGTGTAGGGATTTGATTGGCTAACTAACACTAAACTTAGGTCAAGGCCCATCAAGCCAACAAATGGTTCCATTGTCGGGACCGAGTTCTGCATAACGAGATGTGTGATGTCATATCATTGGAATCCAATGAAGAAAGAATTGAAACCTGCTTTCATAGAAAGATCCACAAATTCGCAACACAAGAAAACAAGAACCCGCGATTGACAAAAGAATAGTGGTTGGGCAGATACCTGTACATAGAAATACACGAAATATTCTTATGTTCCTTCTCGATTGAGTTATATGAGTGGATCGCGAAGTTGGCAGACGGTCACGGAAGGTGGAGGCTTGACAAGACAATTGTTTGGACACAGGAGCTAGTAAGGAGATTAGAAGCTTCTAAAGATAAGATCATGAACAATGTTGACCATTGGCTCGACCATATCATAGGAGGATTTGTGACCGAGTTTGCGGTCGATACCTCTATCAATTATAGTGAAGCAGAGCACCGCTTCT
>APFE031335414.1:0-27417 GCA_000404065.3 Pinus taeda
CTCCTTGTCTGGAAATAATATAAATGGCAGCCCCTGCTATTCTTGTGAATATTATCTGTCTTGTTATTCCAACGTAATTTTGTTACACAGAATCTATGTTATGATGCATGAAATCAGTTTGTACAGTGATGATTCAATAGAGAAAATAAAAATAAATGTTTATTTTGAAATGACTGTGTCTTTCGTTTCTCTGTCTGAGGAATCCCTTACAATGTTTGTCTTTTTTCTTTTAATATCTTGAGTCACAACCATTCTTTGTTCAGGTAGAACTGCCCCCAACAGAATTGGGTAACTATCCACCAATTTCTAACTGTTCCTAACTAACACAATTCATAAAGATACTAATTAACTATCAACCTATTTCACTGTTACTAATTCCTATTTAAAAGAAACAGTTCACAATTTTAATTAACCTGGTCCTAACGACCTTCTGGAAAATAAAACAAATAAATAAAGTAAAATAAATGACAAGTCTAACACCTGTCCAGCTATGCATGTATGATTGTGTGTTCTTGTTTCTCCATGAGACCATCAACCACCTTCTGTCTCCTCGAAGCTAGATGCTCCTGCATCAAAAAGATTGTTTGAAAACGAAATGGCCCTCCAGGAATGATCATTTTAAACAAAAGATATTTAAACGGGGAATTGAGTGAACGATTAAAAGCTAAGCAACACTCTAAATTTATAAAAATCTCTACCAAATAAATCTAGCTTTAGTTTCCATAATTTTCCAAATATAAAAACAATCTGTTTAGACTACGGTTTTATTTTATTTTATACGATTCCATAAATATCCATACTGAATTTCGAACTGCGATATTGAACCACGAACCAAATCGAATACTAAAACTATGTCGGGTTCATCTTAATAGTTTAGAAGCTGTGTTGTAACTGAACTAGCTTAAAAGAAAAATACGCCATTAACGTGAAAGAACAGAAAGCCCATCCGATATTGATATGTGATATTTGGTATTTGATTTTGATAAGTTAAACATTCTCTGCTGTTAAACATTATTAAAGTCGTTTTATAGCACTCCTGCTATAAACAGATAAAGCTTTGAACATGAGTGAAAAGAGACAATAATGCACACTGCCCTGGACATGAACGAACGAAAGCACATTCAGATATGGATTTTGTAATTTTTTAATTTGATATTAATTAAATATAAATATCTTTTTTATGAAATTATATAACAGAAATTTTTAGTTCGCCTGTTTCAAATTAACAAGTTTAATTCATCGAAGATCAACAAAAACTTAAATAGAATACAATATATTCTAATATTCTAATATAGACAATGAAATATATTAGACTTATATTTATTCTTGATAAATTACAGAGTTTATGGTTTTACATCCAGTCTGAAATAAAATTATGTGGGTGCGGACTACGTTATTTCTTACTACTAAATACTACTAAGATGCTTTTTATTGCGTTATTTCCTACTAGTAAACACTACTAAGATGCTTTGAAAAACAATGAAGTTATTGATCTGAAAAGAAAAAAGGAAATTTAAGTCAACCTCACCTAAATAGGGAAATTCCTTGATAAGTAAAATAATCTTGTTTTTGAGTCAGCTTTCAGTGTAAATTATTTGACAAAGCATGAAAGTTCTTGATAAGTTAAATAATGTTGATTTGAGTGAGCTTTCTTGTAAAGTATTTCACAAAGCATGTCGTGTCAGGTCATATTGTGTAGTTTGCTACTCGAACTCTCATTCATCTGTGTTTAGGTATTTTTTCAACTTAAGTTTAAATAGATATGGTAATGTAGATTTTGACAGAAACTTGATTATGATATTGTTTTTTTATATAGTTGTGTAATTTAGTTTTTACATTTCGATTTTGAATTCATCTAGGTCACTTCTTATTGGTTAGTTGTTATTTCCGGTTTTTATGGCTCTATTGGTCAGTTGTTATTTCCTGTTTTTAGGGAGCCATAGTATAGAAAAATGATAAACTTTTAATGGGAAATAATAGAAACCTGTGATATTGTTGATTGATATAGCTTTTTGTTCTAGTCTTTTACATCTCAATTTTGGATGGGCATTATTTACCCAAGTCACAAATTTGCCGGACTGTAGAAATGTTTGAGAATCTGGTAAATAAGTTTCAGAAAAAATAGAAAGATAGAGTGTTTAAATCATTTTTCTATATTGAAAATGGATTTACTACTATTAAGAAAAACTCTGGGGCACCCCAAATCCTAAATTTTCACAACTATAGTTTAGATTTCCAAAAATTTCTACCAAATTTTATCTAATTTCTATTATATTCCAAACTAATATTTAAATTCTTTAAAATAAGCATTTTGGATTTACCTGAATCTAAATTCTCAGAAATAATGTTCAAACGTGCAGTGAGGCATCGACAATTCCACCACCTACCCTGTTAATCCATGTTTGTACATACTAAAAACAATTCCACCACCTACCCTGTTAATCCATGTTTGTACATACTAAAAACAAAATATTTGTACATATAAAAGAAGTAAATAACTCATTCAAAATTATGGTCTTGATATGTTCCTAATATGTCAGACAATAACTCATTCAAAATTATGGTTTTGATATGTTCCTAGCTAATTGACGTTGTTTGCATTAGGTGTGTATTCCAATTCTTCAATTGGAGATGGAATATTGTTCAATTCCTATGCACATTACTACAAACATCTATAGGAAAATAAATGCAAGCTTCAAGTTCTTGATCTATAAGATGAATTTATGGGCCCATTATATATATGTGTATATGGTTTTATACTAAGCTTAATTATTAGCTCTTGGAGGAAGCATAGGTCACAATCATGCCTATAGGAAATTAGAGGAACATCCAACATTCCTTGTTATTTATGGAATCATTAGAAGCTTTCATCTAGCACTAAAATTTTTCATAGACATTGTAGCCCTGAGAAAGTTCGTTTCCAAATAGTCGTTGCTCACTTCCATGAGTCCTTATCCCCCAGTAACAAGAACCTATGTTTACATTACCTATTCCTGCTCATGGTTTACACATGGAAAAACAACTCGCATTTTAATATAGAAGACAAACATATTTAAGACTTGAATATTTATGAGGGTAGAATTCAAAAATATCATCCTAAAAAAGTGGTCAACCAATTGAGGCATCAAACTTCACTAACCTTACACTCACTAAGAATTGACAAAAGAAAAAATATGCTAGCGATCCTCACTAAGAGTTGTCAGAAGAAAAAGTATGCCACTTATCTTAATATTATTAGGAGTTAAAGAAAAAAAGAGATGAGCAAAAAATAAAACTTGAAGAAGACAAAAGGAAGAATGAGGAGCATGTAATTCTTGAGAAAAAAAGGACTAGGAAGTGGTGAAATGTTTGAGGCCTAGGGTGGAGATGAAAAAATAAAATGAAATAAATTATGACCGTGTCTTAGAAAAAAGTAAACGTATAGAGGGTAAGAAAATAAGAAGAGGAGAAGAAGAAAAAGTAAGAAAGCAAAGCCATTGAGGCACCAGAGAAAAATAAGAAGGAAGAAATGACTAAATAAGTAGTGGAAGATGGAATAAGAAATGAGTAGGGAGACACATTTAGAGGAGGTGGAATAGAAAATTAGAGAGTAAGCTATGTCTCTCCAAAGTAGTTAGAAAATGTGAGAGAAGCATAAGTCAAGAATCCACTATCCATGTGACAATAATAACAATAATAATCATATCACACACACCTTGGGTCTTGAGATTGAAAGTGTAGAATGGGGTGCATGTAGTATCCCTTGAGAATTAGTTTACTCTATATTGTAGTAGAGTGCTATGAATAGGTATAAGAAGTAGAGGAAGGGATGTGTTATTCCAAACATGGGGACTACAAGCGAGGTAAGATTCTATAACTTTTATAACACCAAATCCCAAAAAATGACCCTCTAATGTGGCTTTCATCTAGGAAAATTTTGCTCATGAAAATTTCTCTTTAGTTGAGGAGCTAATCACTAACCTAGATCAGTAGAGAAGTTGGATTTCCATCCTAGAGGGAAAATTTATACAGAAGGAACTATCACAAGCTAATGATCTCAACCAGCTAGCCATATCCATGGATAAAAAACATGAGATAGAAACATAATGGCTTCATGATATCCATGTATACTAAATCATCATAAGAATAAACACAAGAGAAAAAACTTATGGAGGAGTTGAAAAATAAAAGAATTTAATATCAAACATACTACCATCAATAGGAATTAGGATCATCTAGTCCTATAACAAGTGAAATGAATGGGAAGGAAGAAATTCCAAACCTTATGTATGAAAAAATTTGAAGACATAAGAAAATACGTTGATAAATTCTTTAGAAAAATGAGAATTGTATGGGTTTTCCATAAAAAAGTTGTCAACTTACATGAACAATGGGAGCCACAAAGGCTGAACATGAAAATTTCTAAGAAAAGCTTCAAGGAATCAAATAATTTCAACCATAGTTTGAGAAGAACCTAGGTGACATCCCAAGATTAGGTCAAAACGAGTTGATCGAGCATTGGGCCTCATTCAACTCTTGGAAGGAGATTATTATATGGTTACATGTAATTGTAAGTGCAGTAATAGAGAAGTGCACCTAATTATGGGAGACAATTGATAATGACCATTGGAGTTGACATAGCTATCATAGTTGGACTATATAAAGTCCAAGCCCAATAAGCATTTGAAGAATGTAATCAAAGATTGGAGTAGAAGGTCATCATGATGCAACAATTGAAGAGCATTGACCAAGTGACCGTTTTAATTACCGTCGTCTCCTTTTTAGAGGAGGTACCCCATTTTCCATTTTGTGGGAATATTGGTAAGAGGAAGATAAAACTTATTTCATGGGCCATCGGAGACCATGGCCTGATAATGGAACAAATCCTCTCAATATCGATGTCTAGATAAAATAGATCCACTACCAATTAGAGATTCCCATCGCCATTAAAGGCATCACATATTCTCTTCCACCTCCAATTACCTAAGTTTGCTTCGATTAATTATCTATCAGATTCTAAAACCAATCTAGTATTATAATTGGGATCCCACTCCACCTCATCATAGAGATTCATTGTTGTAATTATATTAAATGAGGACAAGTCCCTAGTGGGAGAGGTTGGGAAATTTTGTACTTTAGGCTACCCTTAGACGAAATTTATAGGAACTATTTCTAGTGTATTCTAAATTCTTAGAAGCCATTCCTACCAAAAATTACGGAGGCAACTCATGTGTATTTAGACTAGTGACTTTCTTGCAAATTGGATTAGATATGTTATTCTTGTGATACATAGAATATGTCAATTAATTTAGATATTATTTATACTCCATGTTTTCTAATAAGGATACTTCAAAGTTGTGATTTCTATGGAGTTATGTAGCAAGGATCTACAAATGGCCAAACTATTCTATACATGTGTTCTACATTTCTTTTTATTAGTTTAATATAGATTAGTTGTTTCCATTTTTTCCAAATTTACTTAATTTTCCTTTTTTACAACTAATATAGTATATGGGTTCAAAACATTTAAGTATTCTTATTATTCTACATTTTGACTCTTCTTACAATATACTTTTTATCGTTTTTATCTAAAATACAGTGAAGACTTGTTGAAATTGTAGGTTTAAGGTATCCAAGTGCTAAAAGAGTTTTTTACATTTAAAAATGTAATATAACCAATGAAAACACACATACACACACATCATAACCACTAACCTATTAAATAACTATTAAATATCAAGAGAGTTAACATGTAAATAGTTTTTCAAGTTTTGCACTCTAAAGCAATTTATACTTTAATATATTTCATCCTTGTGTACTTGCTAAATCTATAATAAAAATGGATCTATATTGAAGATATAGTAGTTTAAATAGAAAATATAAGTGATATATGTGTTGTGTTGCAAACTGATTTTTTTTTGTATTTAATTGTTGGCTTTATCCTTCACATATACGAGTATTGAGCTAATTATTATACGTATAATCAAGAATACATCTGGATTGAAGGTTGAACATTAATTTGTAACTATTATTTGTTAGATCAGATGTGTTATTGTTATAAGTCATGACAACTTGGTGTGATAGTGTTAATAGATATGGTAATAAGAACATGGTATAAACATCATTACTTTGGTGCTTTGATTCATTTAATAATATGCATGTATTATTATTTTGAGTTGTGACAACCTGGTGTAATAACATAGGTTGAGAATTTTGATTGTGTAATGTTAGACCTATTAATTATATCATAGTTTCATAACCTCTACAACCTCAACCCAATCTAAATGGGCATCACCACCTTAGAATGATCCAAAGGGTCAACACAGCCTCAACCCGTTATGAAGGGATAACCACCACCGAAACTCATGGAAATCTAAAGGGGAAAAATAACCGATGTAAAATTTTGTATAAATATGGAGGCATGAACATAGTATTCGTATCAGTGGTCTTACTTGTCGCTATTTGTCTATGATATTTTATTCGAAATTTTAGCTATGTGCTATGCTCTGTCTTTCAATTTGGTATCAGATCCAGAGCTACGATAAGTTGTGAAATTTTATAAAATATTTGATGTGTGAGTTTGAAAATTCATGGAGTATCTCTGAGTTGATGACCAACATGTCTGAACTTGAGTGTGTATATTGTTCCTAAATCTCAGTGGAAGACTAGTGGAAGTGGAAGATTTGTGTGGCCCATGCGAAATTTATGGAAACATGAACGTATGACCAGTGTAGAGACATGTGCATTAAAGTATAGCCAACATGTGACCAACATTGATGAACACTGTGGAACAGTTAAGTTGTTGCAACTATTTTGGATGCTTGTTCATGGACATCGATGCAATATTGGACGCGTGGATATTATATCCTGACGTGGATCATATAATTGATGTGTATTCCAAGCGTGGCGACCTGGGTGTGGATATAGGATCATAAGCATGAGCTATCATGGAGCATGAGGCAGTGATGAGCTATTATTGCTGGAGCATAATCTTGAGTTGTCGAGAACTTGTCATTTTTTTGGGTATTATTTCACATTTACTTATCATTGTTGGAGCATGAATAGAGATGAATATGAAGCCACGGTGATTTTGTGAGCCTATGTTGTGGAACTATGGCACAAACATTAAGTTGTGGAGTATTAACGCTTTATTTATGGGACTCGAGGAGTATTATCGATATAACTTTTTATGGAATTATAAGTTTCATAACCTTCATTTGGGATATGTAGAACGTAACCTTGTAACTTTCTGAGAGAGGAGGTGTAACTCATTATTAATCGAGCTTTCATGTTAAGAAAGTAGTTGTTTGGAGTCACATCAAATTGAATAGTTGTTGTGTATTGGAGGAGCTAATCGAAGTGTGAAAGTGCTTTTACTTTCCATATAAAGATTTAAACTAACTGCGAGAGATGGCACTAAGTACTAGTATTTCTCAATCACATGTTTGTTTTGTGATCGAGAAAAATTATGATTCTTACTCTATTAGAGTGAGAATATTGATTTATTTTCATGACCTTTGAGGATATAGTATTGATGGATATCTAGAGCACGATATTCAAGAAACATAGGTGGCTCTAACAAATGTTGAGTGAACGTTGTTGAAGGAGAATATAAAATTCTTGCTTAGGCGATGTGATATTTTCAAAGGTGCCAAAGGCAGAGTCTTCAAAAGAAGCATGGGACACTCTTGAAACATGTTACTTTGGTGTATTCAAAGTAAAGAATGTCAAGTTATAGAATTTAAGAAAATATTTTTGAAAATATGAAAATCAAAGATAGTGACACTGTGCACAACTTTACGAATTAGTTAATGAGTATGATTAATCAATTGAGAAGACCTCTAAATAATATAGTGTTTGAGAATGTTTAAAGTCGTTTAAACATTTTCTGCTGTTAAACATTATTAAAGTCGTTTTATAGCACTCCTGCTATAAACAGATAAGCTTTGAACATGAGTGAAAAGAGACAATAATGCACACTGCCCTGGACATGAACGACCGAAAGCACATTCAGATATGGATTTTGTAATTTTTTAATTTGATATTAATTAAATATATATATCTTTCTTAAGAAATTATATAACAGAAATTTTTAGTTCGCCTGTTTCAAATTAACAAGTTTAATTCATCGTTTAAAATTAACAAGTTTAATTCATCGAAGATCAACAAAAACTTAAATAGAATACCATATATTATAATATTCTAATATAAACAATGAAATATATTAGACTTATATTTATTCTTGATAAATTACAGAGTTTATGCTTTTACATCCAGTCTGACATAAAATTATGCCGGTGCGGACTACGTTATTTCTCACTAGTAAATACTACAAAGAAGCTTTTTATCGCGTTATTTCTTACTAGTAAACACTATTAGATGCTTTGAAAAACAATGAAGTTATTGATCTGAAAGAAAAAAGGAAATTTAAGTCAACCTCACCTAAATAGAGAAATTCCTTGATAAGTAAAATAATGTTGTTTTTGAGTCAGCTTTCAGTGTAAATTATTTGACAAAGCATGAAAGTTCTTGATAAGTTAAATAATGTTGATTTGAGTGAGCTTTCTTGTAAATTATTTCACAAGCATGTCGTGTCAGGTCATATTGTGTAGTTTTCTACTCGAACTCTCATTCATCTGTGTTTAGGTATTTTTTCAACTTATGTATAAATAGATATGGTAATGTAGATTTTGAAAGAAACTTGATTATGATATTGTTTTTTTTATATATTTGTGTAATTTAGTTTTTACATTTCGATTTTGAATTCATCTAGGTCACTTCTTAGTTGTTATTTCCAGTTTTTATGGCTCTATTGGTCAGTTGTTATTTCCGGTTTTTAGGGAGCCATAGTATAGAAAAATGATAAGCTTTTTATTGGAACTAAGAGAAACATGTGATATTGTTGATCGATATAACTTTTTGTTTTAGTCTTTTACATCTCAATTTTGGATGGGCATTGTTTACCCAAGTCACAAATTTGCCTGACTGCAGAAATGTCCGAGAATCTGGTAAATAAGTTTCAGAAAAAACAGAAAGATAGAGTGTTCAAGTCATTTTTTTATATTGAAAATGGATTTACTGCCTTTTTGGCGCATCCAAAATCCTAAATTTTCATAACTGTAATTTAGATTTCCTAAAATTTCTACCAAATTTTATCTAATTTCTATTATATTCCAAACTAATATTTAAATTCTTTAAAATAAGCGTTTTGGATTTACCTGAATCTAAATTCTCAGAAATAATGTTCAAACGTGCAGTGGGGCACCGACAATTCCACCACCTACCCTGTTATTCCATGTTTGTACATACTGAAAACAAAATATCTGTACACATAAAAGAAGAAAAGAAAACTGAAATCTAGTAGTACGGAGATAATAATGTAGATGAGCTTTTGTACTCTAGTCCCTTTCATCTCAATTTTGATGCTAACTTAACGAAAATGATATTTAATGTACAAGTGTACAATGAAAGGTAGACAATCCAACGCATGCTTGTTTGGGTGCATGATTTAAAAGAAGAAAAGCACCTTCAAACCTAATAGTAATTGAGCAATAATGCAGACATTGAGAAAATAATGTGGATTTTAAAACGAACTCGAATTTCATATTGACTTTTTTATAAACATTGAGAAAATAATGTGGATTTTAAAACAAACTTCAATTTCATATTGATCTTTTTATATAGCTATGGATTCAATTTTGAATTAATCTGAATTAAAATTAACTTTTCAACTTTAGAAGCTGAGTTGTGACTGAGACAGCTTAAAAAGACAAAATGAGCTATTGACATGAAAGAACAAGACGGGAATGTGATATTGATTTTGGATACATATGTCAAATTTGGTAGATTTAATTACTATTGATAAACAAGTTTAGCACACTTTGACATTGGTTTTTGATCTAAGTGTTAAAGTGAATGTGATCTCGCTGTTTCATATATATTTCGAATGTGATCTTGATTTTTTATTCATATCCATTACATTTATTTACTATTTATTATTGATAAATATGATTGATGCAGGAGCATCTGGTTCACAGGGCAAAGACAAAAGTGAAGGTGATATGGTTTCTGAAGGGGACAGAGGAATTAATTTACTGAATGGATAGCATACTTGTTTTTTATTTATTTATTACCTTTCTTTTATTAAGTTGACTAAGATTAATGTAATAAATTGTAATTAGGAGCAGTAGTAATTAGTTAGAGTCGTTGTTAGTTTACTGTTGTAAAAACATGAAAATAAAATGTACTAGACAACCATGAAAAGTTCCATATGAGGAATAACTAATGTAACCAATTGAACATAACTAACAACAGTTAGTGACAGTTTGAAAACAATGTTATTAAAAAGAGAGACAAAGAACAATGTAAAGGTTCGACTGACAAAGGAAAGAAAGAAGAGGAAAATATAATTTTTTGTGCACATTCATCCCTACAACGTCCTAAACACTGTGTGTAATAATTTGTATAAATTACTTCGTGGAGACTGTTATTGCATTGCCACAGGTTATAAAACGAAAGGAGAGATAACCAAAGCCAGAGGAGAAGTAACAACGCCCCGCTTACAGGTGGCTCAACCAAACAACCAGACATAAAAATAATTTATGTAATCGAATGATACGAAGTCGGAAATTGCAAGTCCAGATAAGCAAAGAAACTCTGTAAACACCAGGTATGCGAATTTATAAATATAACCAAAATCAATTCCAGAGTTGAATTCATAGAAATATAAATACAGTCATCAAGTTCGTTGCTCATTTACATTCTGTGAAAAACAAAGGAACGAACCCAGTTCACAAACATATGAATCATATTGATTACAAATGGAAGCCAAACCCCATAATTCCCCAACTCATTACCATAACCAACGTCGTTGCATAACTACAGAAGAACCAAATATAGACAGCGCTCAAAGGCCACGAAATATCAACCCTACAATTGTAACACTAAAGACCAGGCAAAACAACTAACAGACAGAACAACACTACCCGTGTTTCATCTGGAACAGCTGAGTTTCCAAATGCCGAAGTCCTCAGGTGGCACTACCTGCAAAGAGGAACAACAAACGAAAATTAGTTTCTGTGGAATGGAATACTGAGGAACTAGAAATTGAAAGGAACAATCAAAATACAAAGAATTAGCTTACCTGATAGAGGCAAGCTATAACTGCAACCACACCTCCAAATTGTTTTCCTGCTCACGAGGAGCCAAAGACGTTAGACATTGAGAGAAAATGAACACAAATATCCAGCATAGAACAGGGGACTTACCCAAATAAGTTGGCAGAGGAACCTACGGAATTTGCAACCACAGTTATGCTGAGCTCGTGGAAGAATCAAACCCAGAGCTAGAGAAACGTTACCAGGAACCATGTGATCAACAACCGACTGTAAGACTCGTGAAAACACAGACAACGAACCGAGATAAGAATGAACCGAGATGAGACACACTAAGGAAGATATCAAGCATACCATAACAGTCGACATACAAGAAGAAGACCATAAGGAAAGGAAACCTTACCAGGGTTTCATAACTTTGCTAGGTGAACAAAAAACGTCCAGGTCGAGTCCCGAACCAGTAAAGCAAGACTGTAAGAATGAAACCCACATTGAAGCCACGAAGACCTCCGAGAGCATAAAGCTCGAAGGACCAAGACAATAAAACCACAAACAAACAAAAGGAAACCACATTGAAGCCGTGAAGACCACAAGGAGCACGTAGCTTAGAGAACCAGGTGGACAAACCACAAACAAAAACGAAAACCCACAGTGACACTGCAAGAGGCCGCCGAGAGCTCACAGAAGAAACGACCGGGGGAAACAATGAATGAACCAAATGAGCGCGAAGGTGGTGAAACCCTATACCAAGGCAGGTTCATAGAATCCCGAGGAGGGACAGATGTCCATCGAACAAACAACCATCGTACAAATCAACGTAACCCCCATTTAATCTGATGCATATTAAAACAATTTACATATATCAAAAAATCTCTGATTAATATTATTATTTGTTTGTACACCATCAAGTGGAGCGCATTGACGGTGGGACCACGTGGGCTGGCCCCATCAAGTGGTATCAGAGCAGGAAGTTGAGAAAAAAAAAGGGAGATGGAAGTTCAAAGACGAGGACGTGGAAGAGGTGTGCGCAGAGTAGCAGACGAGGGCTTGAGGGAAGAGTTGAGGGTCCTTACTGCTCACTTGGAAGCAGTAGAGGCGGAAAGGAGACGAGACCCAGAGCTTGGGGATGATAGTGAAGAGGAGGCAGTAACTGCTACGGATGGATCAGAGGAAGAAGTCCCAGAGTTAAGACTGTTGAGATCGGTACTGTTAGCCAGCAGCAAACCCAAACCTGAGATCCCTAGCTATGATGGCAGTCTATCTGCAGATGTTCTGCTGGATTGGGTAAGTGAGTTAGATAAGTATTTTAAAAACGAAGAGATTAGTGAGGACAAAAGAGTTAGATTTGCTACAACCAAGTTAAACAGACACACTGCTTTATGGTGGGATAGTGTCCAAGTAGACAGGAAGAGGATGAACAAGCTACTGATAAGGAAGTGGCCAAGGATGGTGGCAAAAATGAAAGGCAGATTTTTGCCTAAATACTATCAGGTCGAACTTTATCGACGAGTGCAAAATTTAAGGCAGAAAGGTATGACCATAAAGGAATACATAGAGGAGTTTTATCGTGTAAACTTGCAGGCTGGTTATACTGATGATACTCCAGAGAAGACAGTGAGATATGTGAATGGCTTGAGGTTGGAAATACTAGATGAGATCAATATTCTCTCTCCACAGAATATAGAAGAAGCCTTTCAGAGAGCTGTAAAGGCTGAAGAAAAGATCAACAGGAAACAAAATAATAGGAGAGGACGAGGACAGTCCTACGACAAAGGGAGAACTGCCACTAACAACGAAGAAGGCAACAGCTCTAGAGATTTAGGGACAACAGAGAAGGGAGATAGCACCAGAGGAGGTCGGCCATATTAGCGGGGAAGAGGAAATGGTTGCGGAAGGGGGACTAATGTCCAGTGCTACAGGTGCCATAAGTGGGGGCACAGATCCTTCGAATGCCCGGAAGCCGAGCATGCTGGCCAGAGGGGAGAATTTGTTGCGCAACCTGAGGAAGCTGAAGCACATCCCCGGGAAGTAGAAAATGTGGCAGAAACAGGAGAGGCTTTAGTTTTAAACAAAGTATTGTTGAAGCCAGCCAAGGAGATGGCTAAACAGACCCAACAGAAGACACTATTCCGAATAGTTTGCAAATCACATGGGAAGTGTTGTAAATTGATCATAGACAACGGAAGTACAGATAATTTAGTTGCCACCAAGATGGAGGAAATGCTGGGATTGAAGCGATTTAAGCATCCCACACCTTACAAGGTGTCGTGGCTACGGAAAGGCCACCAACTATTAGTTGATGAACAATGCGAGGTTGAATTTCACATTGGCAAATACCAGGACAAGGTTATCTGTGATATTATGCCAATGGATGTGTGCCACATACTGCTAGGGAGACCATGGCAGTATGATCAGAAGGTGACACACGATGGGAAGATGAATTGTTACAAATTTGTGACAGATGGAGTCAAACATACGCTTGTACCCATGAAAGAGGAGGATACAGTAGAAGCAAGTGGAACAAAAGCATTGTTAATAGGAGGAAAACAATTTGTTAAGCAGATTGAGGAAACAAGGTGAATTATGCGATTGTAAGGAGGACTAAAACAGTGTTGCTGAACACAGAAAAGTCAGAATTGCCTACATAGATTCAAGAGATTTTAGAAGAATTTAAGGACATTATAGTTGACGAATTACCAGATAAGTTGCCTCCCAAGAGGAGCATTAGCCATCATATCAATTTCATACCTGGAGCAAGCCTACCGAACAAGGCAACATATAGAATGAGCCCGAAAGATAATGAAGAGATTCGTAAACAGGTGCAAGAGTTGCTAGACAAGGGACTGATCAGAGAAAGCTTGAACCCTTGTGCAGTACCAATAGTACTCACACCTAAGAAGGGTGGAGAATGGTGGATGTGTACGGATTCACGAGCTATCAATAAAATCACTATTCGGTACAGATTTCCCCTACCGAGAATGGATGACATGATGGGTTGTCTTAGTGGGGCAACTTATTTCACGAAGATTGATCTGAAAAGTGGATATCATCAGATCAGGATTAGAGAAGAAGATGAGTGGAAGACAACTTTCAAGACTAATGAAGGGCTGTACGAATGGCTAGTCATGCCATTTAGATTGAGTAACACTGCTAGTACTTTTATGAGATTAATGAATGAGATGTTAAAAGAATTTATTGGCAAGTTTGTGATAGTTTATCTCGACGATATTTTGATTTTCAGCAGAACGAAAGGAGAACATCTTCAACATGTTCGAAGGGTGCTAGAGAAGTTACAACAGAACAAACTGCTGATAAACTTAAAGAAGTGTACTTTCCTGCACAAGGAACTAGTCTATTTGGGGTTTGTAATTGCAGAAAATGAATTGAAGATGGACCCAGAAAAGATTGCGGCAATCATGAATTGGCCGTCATCGAAGAGCTTATTTGAGATACGTAGTTTTCACGGACTGGAAAGTTTTTATTGGAAATTTATTAGGAACTTCAGTGAAATTTGCTTGCCGATGCTAGATACCATCAAAAAGGCCAATCAGCCTTTTTGTTGGACTAGAGTAGCAGAGGAAAGCTTTCAGCTTTTGAAGCGGAAGATTACAAAGAGGCCAATCTTAAGGCTACCCAACTTTGACAAGCTTTTTCAGGTTTGATGTGATGCAAGTGGGACAGCTATTGGTTCTGTGCTCAGTCAGGAAGATAGACTGGTGGCATTCTTTAGTGAGAAATTAAATGAAAGCAGGTAGAAATACTCCTAGTATGACAAGGAATTTTATGCCATGGTCCAAGCTTTAAAGCATTGGAGACACTACCTGCTGGGCAACGAGGTTGTATTATTTTTGGATAATTCAGCGTTACAATATGTGATGCAACATCACAAATTAAACCATAAGCACGCCAAATGGGTAGAATACTTGTAGAGTTTCACTTTCATGTTAAAACACATTAGTGGCCAAGCCAATAAAGTGGAAAATTCCTTGAGCAGGAGAGCTTTGCTCTTACAGGAAAGTAGAATACAGGTGATGGGATTCGAACATCTAAAGGATTTGTACGAGATCGACACAGACTTCAAAGAAGCCTTTGAAGCCTGCCAAAATCCCGTGTTGAGGAATACAAGTCCATGGTTGGACTACAATTTGCAGGAAGGACTATTGTTCAGAGGTGGACAGTTATGTATCCCGGACTGTTCGATGAGGGGAAATATTGTACGGGAGAAACATAGTGGTGGTCTAACCGGTCATTTTGGCATAGACAAAACTTTGGAGTAGCTCAGACACTTTTATCACTGGTCCAGAATGCGCAGGGATGTACAGCGATATGTGAACAGGTGTAAAGTCTGCCAAGTGGCGAAAGGACATAGTCAAAATACTGGACTTTACACACCACTACCTATTCCGAGCAGGTCATGGGACTCAGTCAGCATTGAATTTGTCTTGGGACTACCTAGAACGCAGCGGGGGTATGACTCAGTGATGGTGGTGGTAGACAGATTTTCAAAAATGGTGCGTTTTATCCCTTGCCACAAAACTAGTGATGCCACATATGTAGCTCACCTGTTTTTCACGGAGTTTGTTAGATTGCACAGCCTACCTAGATCTATCATTTCTGACAGGGATGTAAAATTCACAGGACACTTTTGGTGCACCCTATGGAAAAATTTGGGCACGCAATTGAATTTCAGCTCTGCATATCACCCACAGACTTATGGACAAACGGAAGTGGTGAACAGGAGTTTGGAGAATTTATTATGGAGTTTGACTAGGGAAAATTCACAGTTATGGGATTGTGCTCTCGCTCAGGCAGAATTCGCTTATAACGATACGCCCAATCGTAGCATCGGACACAGCCCATTCCAAATCTTGTACGGCATGCATCCTCAGGGAATACATGAACTGCGAGATTTGGGAAAATTGGAGCGGAGAAGCGCGGATGGAGAAGATTTTGCTGCAGCAATGAGTGAACTACATGAACAGGTAAAATTAAAATTGCAGGACAACGTACAGAAATATAAGCAACAAGTAGATTCAAGGTGAAGAGAAGTACAATTTAATGGTGGAGATGAGGTCCTCACACACTTGTGCAAAGAACGATTTCCTAAGGGCGCGTATAATAAATTAAAATTTAAAAAAATTGGTCCTTGCAAGATCTTGC
The DNA here is from genome assembly GCA_000404065.3 of Pinus taeda. Taxonomy (NCBI): domain Eukaryota; kingdom Viridiplantae; phylum Streptophyta; class Pinopsida; order Pinales; family Pinaceae; genus Pinus; species Pinus taeda. The sequence continues at coordinate 16,254 of APFE031335414.1, forward strand.
GTAAATTCTCAGCTAACGCCTACGAAATTTAGTTGCCACCTGATATAGGCATATCACCTATTTTCAATGTGGCGGACCTGTTCCCATATACTGCCCAAGCAAAGGAAGACAGTGTGGTACGGCCAGAGTGGGACACCCAAGTTGGAGACAGTTCTTGGATGAGGCATATGCCTTCAACTCAATCCCATGAGATTGAAGGGATTCTTAGTACCCAGGTAGCCAAGAAGACACGTAGGAAGGAATATCTATGATATCTCGTCAAGTGGAGAGACCGCCCAATGGAGGACAGTTCGTGGCTCGATGCAGCGTAGATACAGAAGGTTGGCTATTCGGTAGAGGAGCTCAAGGAACAGAGCCATGATTTTATTTTACCCCGGGAGCCTGATGCAGGAGCATTTGGCTGACAGCACAAAGATAAAAGTGAAGGTGATATGGTTTCTGAAGGGGACAGAGGAATTAATTCACTGAATGGATAGCATACTTGTTTTTTTTTATTTATTACCTTTATTTTATTTAGTTTCCTAAGATTAATGTAATAAATTGTAATTAGGAATAGTAGTAATTAGTTAGAGTCATTGTTTCTAGACAATTAGTTTACTGTTGTAAAAACATGAAAAGAAAATGTACTAGACAACTATGAAAAGTTTCGTATGAGGAATAACTGATGTAACCAATTGAACATAACTAACAACAGTTAGTGATAGTTTGAAAACAGTGCTATTAAAAAGAGAGACAAAGAACAATGTAAAGGTTCGACTGACAAAGGAAAGAAAGAAGAGGAAAATATAATTTCTGTGCACATTCATCCCTATAGCGTCCTAAACACTATGTGTAATAATTTGTATAAATTACTTCGTGGAGACTATTATTGCATTGCCACAGGTTATAAAATGAAAGGAGAGATAACCAAAGACAGAGGAGAAGTAACAGCGCCCAGCTTACAGGCGGCTCAACCAAACAACCAAACATAAAAATCATTTATGTAATCAAACAATACGAAGTTGGAAATTGCAAGTCCATATAAGCAAACAAACTCTATAAACCCCAGGTATATGAATTTATAAATATAGCCCAAATCAATTCCAGAGTTGAATTCATATAGATATAAATACAGTCATCAAATTCGTTGCTGATTTACATTCTATGAAAAACAAAGGAACAAACCCAGTTCACAAACATATGAATCATATTGATTACAAATGGAAGCCAAACCCCATAATTCCCCAACTCATTACCATAACCAACGACGGTGCCTAACTATAGAAGAACCAAATACAGACAGTGGCTCGAAGGCCACAAAATATCGACCCTACAATTGTAACACTAAAGACTAGGAGAAACAACTAACGGACAGAATGACACTACCCGTGTTTCATCTGGAACAGCTGAGTTTCAAAGTGTTGAAGCCCTCGGGTGGCTCTACCTGCAAAGAGTAACAACAAACAAAAATTAGTTTCTGTGAAATGGAATACAGAGGAACCGGAAATTGAAAGGAACAATCAAAATAGAACGAATTAGCTTACCTGACGGAGGCAAGCTGTAACTGCAACCACACCTCCAAATTGTTTTCCTGCTCACGAGGAGCCGAAGACATTAGACACTGAGAGAAAAGGAACACAAATATCTAGCATAGAAGAGGGGACTTACCTAGATAAGTTGGCGGAGGAACTGACGGAATTCGCAACCATAGTTTTGCCGAGCTCGTGGAAGAATCAAACCCAGAGCTGGAGAAACATTACCGGGAACCATGTGACCAACAACCGACTGTAAGACTCATGAAAACAAAGGCAACAAACCGAGATAAGGATGCACAGAGACGGAGACACACTAAGGCAGATACCAAGCATACCATAACAGTCGACATACAAGTAGAAGACCATGAGGAAAACAAACCTTACCGGGGTTTCATAACTTTTCCAGGTGAACGAAAAACTTCTAGGTCGAGTCCCGAACCAGTAAAGCAAGACCGTAAGAACGAAACCCACATTGAAGCCGCGAAGACCGCCGAGAGCATACAGCTCGAAGGAGCAAGACAATAAAACCACGCACAAACAAAAGGAAACCACATTGAAGCCATGAAGACCAAAAGGAGCACACAGCTCAGAGAACCAGGTGGACAAACCACAAACAAAAACGAAAACCCACAGTGAAGCTGCAAGAGGCCGCCAAGAGCTCACAGAACAAACGACCGGGGGAAACAATGAATGAACCAAATGAGTGCGAAGGTGGTGAAACCCTATACCAAGGCGGGCTGATAGAATCCCGAGGAGGGACAGATGTCCATCAAACAAACAACCATTGTACAAATCACCGTAATCCCCATGTAATTCGACGCATATTAAAACAATTTACATATATATAAAAAAATCTGATTAATATTATTCTTTGTTTGTATACCATCAAGTGGAGCACGTTCATGGTAGGACCACGTGGGTTGGCCCCCCCAAAGAAACAACTAGATAGAGAATACCTATATTCCTATGTAGAATCACATCCCTCATTACAAGAAGTTTTGGAGGAATGTTCAAGTGACTAGAAACTATTCATTAGGAAGAAAAATGGGGTATACCTAACCACAAGATTCCACCCAACTTATAAAATCATCATGATGTTAGCTACCCAGCTCTACATAGAAAGAGAAGTGGTCACCTTCAGCTAAAATGGGTGTCATTAATCGATTAAGTCATAGAGAAGTGTACATGTTTTAACTAGGAAATGATATTTTATGGAACCTCCATAACACAATCTTCTAATATGTCAGACAAGAATTCATGTGAAATGATGGTCTTGATATGTTCCTAGCTAATTGACCTTGTTTGCATTAGGTGTGTATTCCAATTCTTCGATTGGAGATGGAATATTGTTCAATTCCTATGCACATTGCTACAAACATCTATAGGAAAATAAATGCAAAATTCAATTTGTTGATCTATAAGATGATTTTATGGGCCCACTATATATATATGGTTTTAAACTAAGCTTAATTATTAGCTCTTGGAGGAAGCATAGGTCACAATCATGCCTATAGGAAATTAGAGGAACATCCAACGCTCCTTGTTATTTATGGAATCATTAGTAGCTTTCGTCTCGCACTAAAAGTTTTCATAGACATGGTAGCACTCAAAAAATGCGTGTCCAAATAGTCATTTCTCACTTCCATGAGTCCTTATCCCATAGTAACAAGAACCTATGTTCAAATTACCTATTCCTGCTCATGGTTTACACATGGAAAAACAACTCGCATTTTCATATAGAAGACAAACATATTTAAGACTTGAATATTTATGAGGATAGAATTCAAAAATATCATCCTAAAAAAGTGGTCAACCAATATTGTTGAGGCATCAAACTTCACTATCCTTACACTCACTAAGAATTGAAAAAAGAAAAAATATGCTAGCGATCCTCACTAAGAGTTGTCAAAAGAAACAATATGCTAGTGATCTTAATTTTATTAGGAGTTAAAGAAAAACAAAGATGAGAAAAAAATAAAACTTGAAGAAGAAAAAAAGAAGAATGAGGAGCATGTAATTCTTGAGAAAAAACAAAAGGACTAGGAAGTGGTGAAATGTTTGAGGCCTAGGGTGGAGATGAAAGAAATTATGCCCGTGTCTTAGAAAAAAGTAGTAAACATATAGAGGGTAAGAAAATAAGAAGAGTAGAAGAAGAGAAAGTAAGAAAGCAAAGTCATTGAGAGGCTAGAGAAAAATAAGAATGAAGAAATGACTAAATAAGTAGTGGAAGAAGGAATAAGAAATGAGTAGGGAGACACATTTCTAGAGGAGGTGGAATGGAAAATGAGAGAGTAAGCTATGTCTCTCCAAAGTAGTTAGAAAATGTGAGAGAAGCATAAGTCAAGAACCCATTATCCATGGGACAATAATAACAATAATAATCATATCACACACACCTTGGGTCTTGAGATTGAAAGTGTAGAATGGGGTGCATGTAGTATACCTCAAGAATTAGTTTACTCTATATTGCAGCAGAGAGCTATGAATAGGTACAAGAAGCAGAGGAAGGGATGTGTTCTTGCAAACATGGGGACTACAAGTGAAGTAAGATTCTATAACTTTTATAACACCAAATCCCAAACAGTGACCCTCTAATATGGCTTTCATCTTGGAAAAATTTGCTCAAGAAAATTTCTCTTTAGTTGAGGAGCTAATCAGTAACCTAGATCATTAGAGAAGTTGGATTTACATCCTAGAGGGAAAATTTGTACAGAAGGAACTATCACAAGCTAATGATATCAACCAACTAGCCATATCCATGGATAAAAAACATGAGCTAGAAACCTAATGGCTTCATGATGTCCATGTATACAAAATCATCATAAGAATAAACACAAGAGAAAAAAACTTATGGAGGAGTTGAAAAATAAAAGCATTTAATATGAAACATACTAACATCAACAGGAATTAGGATCATCTAGTCCTATAACAAGTGAAATGAATGGGAAGGAAGGAATTCCAAACCTTATGTATGAAAAAATTTGAAGACATGAGAAAATACATGGATAAATTCCTTAGAAAAATGAGAATTGTATGGGTTTTCCATAAAGAGCTAGTCGACTTACATGAATAATGGGAACCACAAAGGCTGAACATGAAAATGTCTACGAAGAGCTTCAAGGAATCAAATAATTTCAACTATAGTTTGAAGAGAACCTAGGTGACATCCCAAGATTATGTCAAAAGGAGTTGATCAAGCATTGGGCCTCATTCAACTCTTGGAAGGAGATTATTATATGGTTACATGTAATTGTAAGTGCAGTAATAGAGCAGTGCACCTAATTATGGGAGACAATTGAGAATGACCATTGGATTTGACATAGCTATCATAGTTTGACTAAATAAAGTCCAAGCCCAATAAGCATTCGAAGAATGTAATCAAAGATTGAAGTAGAAGGTCATCATGATGCAACAATTGAAGAGCATTGATCAAGTGACCCTTTTAATTATCATCGTCTCCTTTTTAGAGGAGGTGCCCCATTTTCCATTTTGTGGGAATATTTCTGAAAGGAAGATCAAATCTATTTCATGAGCCATTAGAGAGCATGGCCTGATAATGGAACAAATCCTCTCAATATCGATGTGTAGATAAAATAGATCCACAACCAATCAGAGATTCCCATCGCCATCAAAGGCATCACATATTCTCTTCCACCTCCAATTACCCAAGTTTTCTTCAATTAATTATCTATCAGATTCTAAAACCAATCCAGTATTATAATTGGGATCCCACTCCACCTCATCATAGAGATTCATTGTTGTAATTATATTAAATGAGGACAAGTCCCTAGGTGGCAAAGGTTGGGAAATTTTGTACTTTAGGCTACCCTTAGAGGAATTTTATAGGAACTATTTCTAGTGAATTCTAAATTCTTAGAAGCCATTCCTACAAAAAATTATGAAGGAAACTCGTGTATTTAGACTAGTGACTTTCTTGCAAATTGGATTAGATATGTTATTCTTGCGATACATAGAATATATGAATTAATTTAGATATTATTTATACACCATGTTTTCTAATAAGGATACTTCGAAGTTGTGATTTCTATGGAGTTATGTAGCAAGGATCTACATATGGACAAACTATTATATACATATGTTCTACATTTCTTTTTATTAGTTTAATATAGATTAGTTGTTTCCACTTTTTCCAAATGTACTTAATTTTTCTTGTTTACAACTAATATAGTATATGGGTTTAGAACATTTAAGTATTCTTATTCTTTTACATTTTGACTCTTTTTACAATATACTTTTTATAATCTTTATCTAAAATACAGTGAAGACTTGTTGAAATTGTAGGTTTAAGGTATCCAAGTGCTAAAAGAGTTTTTTACATTTAAAAATGTAATATAATCAATGAAAACACACACACATCATAACCATGGATCTATTAAATAACTATTAAATATCAAAAGAGTTAAGATGTAAATATTTTTTCAAGTTTTGCACTCTAAAAGAGATTTATACTTTAATATATTATGTCCTTGTGTACTTGCTAAATCTATAATAAAAATGGATCTATATTGAAAATATGGTAGTCTAAATAGAAAATATAACTGATATATGTGTTGTGTTGCAAACTAAAGTTTTTTTGTATTTAATTGTTGGCTTTATCCTTCACATATACGAGTATTGAGCTAATTATTATATGTATGATCAAGAATAAATCTGGATTGAAGGTTGAACATTAATTTGGAACAATTATTTGTTAGATCAGATGTGTTATTGTTATAAGTGATGACAACTTGGTGTAATAGTGTTACTAAATATGGTAATAACAACATGGTATAAACATCATTACTTTGGAGCTTTGATTCATTTAATAAAATGAGAGTATTATTATTTTGAGTCATGACAACCTGGTGTAATAATTTAAATTGAGAATTTTGATCGTGTACTATTAGACCTATTAATTATTTCATAGTTTCATAACCTGCACAACCTCAACCCAATCTAAAGGGGTGTCACCATCTTAGAATCATCCAAAGGGTCAGCACTATCTCAACCCATTATGAAGGGATAACCATCACTGAAACTCATGGAAATCTAAAGGGGAAAAATAACCGATGTAAAATTTTGTATAAATAAGAAGGCATGGACGTAGTAGTTGTATCAGTGGTATTACTCATCGCTATTTGTCTATGATATTTTGTTTGAAGTTTTAGTTATGTGCTATTCTCTGTCTTTCAATTTGGTATCAGAGCCAGAGATATGATAATTTGTGAAATTTTGTAAAATATTTGATGTGTGAGTTTGAAAATTCATGGAGTATCTCTAAGTTGACGACCAACATGTCTAAACTTGAACATGTATATTGTTCCTAAATCTCAGTGGAAGACTAGTGGAAGTGGAAGATTTGTGTGGCCCATGTGAAATTTATGGAAACATCAACGTATGACCAGTGTAGAGACATGTGCATTAAAGTATAGGCAACATGTGACCAACATTGATGAACATTGTGGAACAGTTAAGTTGTTGCAACTATTTTGGATGCTTTTTCGTGGACATCGATGCAATATTGGACGTGTGAATATTACATCCTGATGTGGATCATATAATTGATGTGTATTCCAAGTGTAGCAACATGGGTGTGGATATAGGAACATAAGCATGAGCTATCATGGAGCATGAGGCAGTGATGAGCTATTATTGCGGGAGCATAATCTTGAGTTGTCATACCTTCTATCTTATTCATATTATTTCATATTACTTGTCCATTTACATAGAGAACTTGTCATTTTTTTTTGGGTATTATTTCATATTTACTTATCATTGTTGGAGCATGAGTAGAGATGAATATGAAGCCATGGTGATTTGTGAGCCTATGTTGTGGAACTATGGCACACATTAAGTTGTGGAGTATTAACACTGTATTTATGAGACTCGAGGAGTATTATCCATATAAATTGTTTTGGAATTATAAGTTTCATAACCTTCATTTGGGATATGTAGAATGTAACCTATGTAACTTTTTGAGAGAGGAGGTGTAACTCATTATTAGCCGAGCTTTCATGTTGAGAAAGTAGTTATTTGGAGTCACATCAAATTGAATAGTTGTTGTCTATTGGAGGAGCTAATCAAAGTGTGAAAGTGCTCTTACTTTCCATATAATGATTTAAACTAACTATGAGAGATGGCATTAAATACCAGTATTGCTCAATCATAGGTTTGTATTGTGATTGAGAAAAATTATGATTCTTACTCTATTAGAGTGAGAACATTGATGCATTTTCATGACCTTTGAGGATATAGTATTGATGGGTATCTAGAGCACGATAATCAAGAAACATAAGTGGCTCTAACAAATGTTGAGTGAATGTTGTTGAAGGAGAATAGAAAGAAGGGTAACAAAGCTCTTGGCATTCAATAAGGCTTAAGCGATGTGATATTTTGAAAGGTGCCTAGCGCAGAGTCTTCAAGGAAGGCATGGGACACTCTTGAAACATGTTACTCGGGTGTATTTAAAGTAAAGAATGTCAGGTTATAGAATTTAAGAAAATATTTTCGAAAATGTGAAAATGAAAGATAGTGAAACTGTGGACAACTTTATGAATTAGGTCATGAGTATGATTAATCAATTGAGAAGACCTCTAAAATAATATAGTGTTTGATAATGTCTTCTGTCATTTTCAAAAGAAAATTGAAGCCATGGTTGTATCCATAGAAGAGTTTAAACACACAAGTCAAATGCAAATTGATGATTTGATTGGTTTGTTGATTGCACATGAATCCTAAATGCCTAGATATGATGATAGGACATTGGAGAAGACATTTAAAAATAAACTTCAATTTATTAAAGGAAGATGTAGAGGAAGGTTGAGTAATAGAGGAAGAAGAAACATAGTATATAATCAAAGGCATACGTGAGATAATTCTGACCATGAGGAGAAATCCCAACATTTCCATTTTAATTTATGGGGAAGTAACAATAGAACCTGGTAGCAAGGAAATCAAAGATATGATAACTATAAGGTTTAATGATATTATTGCAAGAAAATATGGTCATTTTGCTAACAAATGTTGGAAGAAGCAAGGATATGCCGGTAAACAATCTGTGCACATCTTATATGACTTTGAAGATAATCATAAACCAAATTTTTTGACTCTTCATGTGACTCAACAATGTTCAAATGATATTTAATTTTTAGATAGTTACTGCAACAATCACAAGACTAGAAACAAAGATTTGTTTTCCATTGAAGAAACTAGTATTCAGTATGAGGTCAAGCTCGGAAATAATAATAATGTATGTGTTAAAGGTAAAGAATTGTTTTTTTTTATACTATAAAAATAAAGGTAAACAATTGATGATGTGTATTATATACCTTGTTTAAGATACAATATGTTGGGCATTAAATATCCATGTAAGCATCGAATAACAAGAGTGGAGATGACAAAGAATATGATGTTTCTGCTTATAATGGGAAATGAATTATCTCCCTCAAATTCTTATAAAACTAGGAATTTGGATGAATCTTGATTATCACATTTAAGATATGTTCATTTACATTTTGGTGGTATAGATTTGCTTCAAAAGAAATAGATGGTGAAAGGGTTACCTAGTAGGCAATAACCAACAAGCTCATGTGATAGTGGTATAGTTGCAAAACATCATAGCAATAAATTTGTATCTCGAGTTTCATATTGGGTGAAAGCTCCATTGGAGATTGTACAGAAAGATTTGTATGGACCGATGCAAACACTCCCATTGGTTAGTAATCTTAACTTATTAATTTTTATTAATGATTACATTCAAAAACCTTAAGTTTATCTTTTGAAATAGAAATACGAAGCTTTTACTATATTCAAAAAGTTTGAAGTTATGGTTGAAAAGGAAAGTGGAAAATATCTTAAAATTTTTAAGGTCAAATAGAGGTGGTGAATATATTCTAAATGATTTCATTGAGTCTTTCTAGTCCCATGGAATCCATGTTGTCCTCCACAACAAAATGGGATTGTTGAAAAGAAAAAATCAAATCATTATTAATATGGCTTAGTGAATCTACCAAATGAATGTTGGGGAAAAGAAGTTAGCTGTGTTTTTTATATTCTTAACAAATGTTTCACTAAGAATGTGAAGGATCATGTTCCATAGAAGCTTGGAGTGGTGAGAGTTGCAATAAATCTCATTTAAGAATTTTTGGTTGTATTTCTTATGCACATGTACCTAAAGAGCCGAGAAAGAAGTTAGAGGAAAAAGTCTGAAGTGTATCTTTATTCGATAAATTTAGGAGTCTAAGGCATATAGGTTCTATAATCCCATTATCAATAAATATATTATCAGTACAACTTGAGAGGGAAGCATAGATAAATCTTTTACAGACAAAGATATATTATCTCATGGAGATTATGATGAAGATGAGAAAGAAGTAATGGCTAGATAGTTGATTCCATATACACATGATGCAAACACTTCAACAAGGAAATCACCATGAATCAACCCATTGCAATTTATAACACCAAGAACTCAAGAGAAGGGGGGACCATCAGGTACACAAACAATAGGATCAGAGGTAGGTAACGATCTAATTCTACATTAGCTACATTAAGTAATGGATTTAAACGTTAGAAGATTAAAAGTTAAAAAAAAATGTCTAATTTTGCATTAATTGTATATAAATTGCAATTTTTAATAAAACTATTAAAGAAAAACTTCAGATAAAAATTATAGATAGAAAAAGTGATGCTATCGAAAGAAAATCTACCTAAAAATAAAAATATTAAGTGTGAAATAGATTTAAAAATCAAGCTAAAGGTTAAAAGTGAAATAATAAAATAATTAAGAAGAGAATATAGACCTATTAATTATTTCGGCCTCCAGTGCCTCTGCCTCTGCCTATGCCTATGCCTATGCCTATGCCTAACCCTAAGTCTAAGTCTAAGTCTAAGCCTAAGCCTAATCCTAATCCTAATCCTAAGGGGCAGCAGCCTAATCCACAGACAGCCTTTCGTGGAAATCTAAAGGGACAAAATTAATTTTTAATGCAGGTAACTAGGTAAAATTTTCTATAAAAATAGAAGCATACACTGAATAGCTGTATAGGTCTGTCTTTCATGTAAATGATTTCGAGGACGTGAATTCCCAACTCTAAAGCCCCTGTGAAATTCTAACTTTCAATTGACAAATATTGTGGCACGCAATATGGTACTATATACTATGTTTATGGTACTGGATGTTTGGCTTTTGCCAAATATTATCGCTTTATCCGAGTCAAATAGTTCTACCACTAAAATATTGGAATTAATTTTCCTTTGCAGAATGTTTAAAGTAGTTTAAACATTGCCTATTATTAATCGTGGTTTGTATAATAGTTACCAAATCTTATTTTGTATAATAGTTACCAAATTGGAATAATCAAAAAATTAATATTGAGAAAAAAATTGTCACTATATTATTTTTCAATATTTAAAAAAATGAAACAGAATATTAGTGTAATGTTGAAAATTTAGAAACTTTTTTGAAAATTAATGTAATAATAAATGTCACAAACAAAATTATTTTGAAACAAAAGTATAGTTTTACATCAAAATAATAGATTATAAAAAATATGTATTCACTAATTATACTATATATTTTATGATGCCTAACCTAAACTGAACTTTTTACAAATTCTATATTGCAGTGAACAATATAGATTTCAAATTAC
>APFE031335420.1:0-11444 GCA_000404065.3 Pinus taeda
CATTCGTGATAGTTGTACGGTGTTAGGATTGATGCTTTGGGAAACTCCATTTTTCTGTCAATCTTCGATCTCCGAGCTGTAATATCTGCAAAATAAAGTACTGGTGCGCCTTTTATCTAGCAATAGGAGGGCTCTGATACCATGTAAATGTGTTAGAAAACATGCACAGATGAATCTAGCTAGCGAAGGTTGAACACACAGCTTTGCAGAGCAAAAACACTAAAGGAAAATCGAAAGAAGAAAAGAATGATCTATTAGAAAATATTTACAATGCTCATGATATAGCATTACTAGGTGAAGATCCCAAGGTAATGCACTATAGTGGTGATCAATGAGAAGACTCAACACCTACAACAAGTTCTGGAGATAACTAGTAAGTTGCGGAGTTAAAGAAGGAGCAAATCAAGGAGTAAATCATGCAAAAGGAATCTTGCATGCAATCCCATGCTCTAACTAAGAGTCCGCATGTAGATGTGTAGTAGTTGCATGTAGTCGCATGCTTTAACTAAGAGTCCGCTTGCATGCAATCCAATGCTCTAACTGAGAGTCCGCATGTAGGTGTAGTAGTTCCAACAATGAGGCTATATTGTTGGGTCTTGAATTGGCAAAATCTTTGAAGATTAAGTTGCTTAGCATCAAGTGGGATTCTAATTTAGTTATCATGCAGCTTAAAAATAAATTTACGTGCAAAAATCAAAGACTAAGGAATTATCGGAATGCTGTGTGGGATACTATGGAGCACTTTGATGCCCTTGACCTCGAAGAAATTCCAAGAGAGCAAAATAGTTTGGCAGATGAACCTGCCGTAGTTGCTACTACTTTCCAGTTATCTGATGAGCTAATTAAAGATAAGATCAAAATGGAAGTAATATTTAGACCATCTGTTCTAGATAACTCAGAGCATTGGCAGGTCTTCAATGATGAAAAGCAAGTCATTCGTTTTCTTAATAGTTTGGATGAGTTTGAGGATTTCCGGATAAATCCTGAGGAGGATGGACCTTTAAATCATGAGTATATCGTAAATCCTACTCCTAGGAATGTGGTTGCCTTGGAGCAACATTTTGACCGGCATGATGCCACGAAGTTAAGAGAAGAAAATAAGATGGACCCAAGCGAATATCTCGAGGTAAACATTGGTACCTCTGAAAACCCAAAAATTGTTAAAATCGGTAAAGGTACTAGTGTGGAGGAAAGGAAAAAGTTAACCAATTTACTTCGCGAATATCGAGATGTTTTAGCTTTTTCTTATGATGAATTAAAAGGCTATAGGGAAGATGTCATGGAACATGCTATCCCCTTAAAAGATGAAAATGCTAAACCCTTTCGCTAGAAACTTAGGCAAATTAATCCTAAATTAGCCCCTTTAGTTCAGAAAGAGCTTGCGAAAATGCTTGCAGCAGGAATTATCGCTCAAACTAGGCATTCGACATGGTGTTCAAATCTGGTGATTGTTAGGAAAAAGAATGGTACAATAAGGCTTTGTGTCGATTTCCGAAACCTTAATCTAGCATGCAAGAAGGATAATTACCCTTTGCCAAAGATGGAAACTTTGTTGCAAAGAGTAACTCGTTCTGGAATGATGTCGCTGCTAGATGGTTTTTCTGGATACCTTCAGGTATGGGTTAAAAAGGAAGATCATCATAAAACGACATTCACCACACCATGTGGTACCTTTGAATACATCAGAATGCCGTTTGGATTAACAAATGCTGGGGCTACATTCCAAAGGGCTATGGATTATGCTTTCAAGGGGTTAATCGGGGATTTTATTGAAATTTACCAAGATGATCTTACTGTTTTCTCTAAAGATGGTATCAGTCATGTAAATCATCTTAGGCAGGTTTTTGATAGATGTAGAGAATACGGGATTTCTTTGAATCCAGCTAAGTCTATTTTTGGAGTAACTGAAGGGAAATTACTGGGCCATATCATCTCTAAGGATGGAATCAAGATTGATCCTGAAAGAATTGAAGCAATCCAAAAGATTCCCCTTCCTCATAATCTCAAATCCCTTCAGTCTTTCCTTGGAAAGACAAATTTCATAAGAAGGTTTATTCCAAATTACGCAGAAATAGCTAAGCCTATTCAGAGTCTGTTAAAGAAAGATGCAAAATTTGTTTGGCAAGAAGACGACAAAAAGGATTTTCAAGAAATCAAATGTGCTATTGCAAGAGCTCCTGTCCTAGTTAGTCCCGATTATTCCAAGGATTTCATGATTTTTTCTTTCGCTTCCGAAGATACCATTGCTGGTGTCCTGCTTCAAAAGGATAAAGATGGTCACGAGTAGCCTATTGCTTTCATGAGTAGAGCACTTCAAAATTCTGAATTGAAGTACAATACCATGGAAAAGCAGGCTTATCCCTTGGTCAAGTCTCTTAAGCACTTCAAAACTTATGTGGGTTATTCTAAAATCATTGCTTTTGTCCCACATTCTGCTGTTAAAGATATATTAACTCAAACCGATTGCTTAGGGACTCGTGCTAGGTGGGTGACTAAAATACAGGAATATGATTTGGAGATCAGACCCACCAAGCTAGTCAAGGGCCAAGGTTTGGCTCAAATGTTGACTGAGAGTAATGAAAAGACTCTTGGTTTGTTTTGTGTTAGCGATCTATCTTCGCCTGAGTTGCAAAGATTAGGAGAGCATGAGTGGTACAAGGACATAGTTTATTACTTGATGAATCTTGCATGTGCTAACCATTTAGTTGCTCATAAGAGAAGGGATCTTAGACTAAAAGCCACTAAGTATTGCCTTATGAAGGATGGCCTTGGATGGAGAAATCCTGAAGGCATAGTGCTTAGGTGTGTTGATGATGTTGAGTCCAGGAAATTAATCTCTGAATTTCATTCGGGATTTTGTGGTGGTCATTATGCCGCTAGAACTACCGCCCACAAAATCCTGAGAGCTGGTTATTATTGGCTTTCAATTTTTTCTGATGTGCATAGGTTCGTTAGAAATTGTCAAGCCTGTCAACTATTCACTGGGAAACAGAAGCTTGCTGCCCTGCCCCTACAACCTGTCATTGTAGAGGCACCTTTTCAGCATTGGGGTCTGGACTTCATAGGGAAGTTCCATGAAAATTCTAGCAATGGCTACTCATGGATTTTGACTGCTACGGATTATTTCACTAAATGGGTTGAAGCCATTCTTGCTAAGAATGCCATTGAAAAGGTTATTATGGATTTCATTGAAAATAACATCATTACTAGATTTGGTGTCCCTACTAAGATCACTACTGACAATGCCAAGGCTTTTAGTTCCTCAGAGTTTGCATCTTTCCGTTTCAAGTATGGTATTGTCTTATCTCATTCGTCAAATTACTATCCTCAGGGTAATGGTTTGTCTGAATCAAGTAACAAGAATCTCATAACCATTATCAAGAAGATAGTAGGAGATAATAAGAGATCATGGGATAGCAAAATCAAGTATGCTTTAGGGGCAGATAGAATCACTAAGAAGAAAACTACTAGTAAATCTCCCTTTGAATTAGGTTACGGCTTGGATGTAACCTTACCTATGCACCTTAAGTTGCCAGCTTATCAGCTCCTTCAGAATTTTTCTACTGATAAAGAGGTTGTTCAGAATAGAATAGATCAGATTGTGGAGTTAGATGAAGCTCGTAGGACAGCTTTTGATGCTATATGTAAAAATAATCTAACATTAAGAAAAGCTTTGATAAATTCTCTCGATCTAGATCTTTGCAGGTGGGAGATATGGTATTGCTTTGGGACCGCAAGAATGAGAAACCAAGAAAACATAAGAAGTTTGATAGTTTGTGGCTGGGATCGTACATCATTCGAGATATAGCTGGACCAAACTCATTCCACTTGAGCAGATTGGATGGCGAACCACTTGATCTACTTGCGAATGGCCAAATGCTCAAACTGTTCTTCAAAGATGATATATGATGCCATGGGGCATCCTTTGTATTGTATTTCTAACCCTACTCCTTGTCATTTCAGCATTTTGTTTCTGTTTTAGGATTAGATTTACTTTTCATGTTACTAGATAGTTAATAAATGAAGAGCTTCTATCTTTCATGTGCTTAAATGTTATATGATGATTTTTGAATGGACGCTACTTATTTCTGTTGTGCGTAGCATGGGTGCAGATTCTAGATTCTCACATTCCTACAGTGCAGCAACATGTCCCCAAGTAGAGCCAGATGTTGACCACTGCGTGTCAACTACCCATAGCAGTACACCCCCTTTTTCTTCGCAAAAGGGATATCGTTTGATCGACATGTCCGTACCATTTGACAATCATCATCCACTTGATCATATTAAGTTGTAAACTCAGTCTGCATGTTGAATTGTAAATAATCTTAGCAAAGTTGAGTCATGTATGTAAATTGCCTAGGTGGACCTAATTTTCTAGTGACAATCTACGTTCCGGAAGGTTTTTCGTCTCACCGATCCATGATCAGCAGAGTTTTCCTTCAACCTGACCCCAAAGCCAGAATGAATTTTGTCATTAGAGTCTTAGGAGAATCCTAGTGTGTTAATCTGCCAGATTATGTTTGGTTGCAGAACTGGGTGGTCTATGAGGGTCTATGTCAAAGGGTTTTTCCCCCTTGAGATGTAAAATTGTAAAAGTCATGATGTAAAGTGTCTTGAGGGTTAGGAAATGTTTTAATCCCCTCATGGGTCCTAAGTCCTAGGTCCTAGGGAATTTTTTCCAAAGGCTGAGTTTGAGGATCCATAATAAAAAATAAATAAATAATAAAATAATAAAATAATAATATTTTGAGAATTTCAATTTTTTAAATATATTAAAAATTCGACGGATGAGATTAAGGGATATCTTGATCCTCATCGATGGTCAAGATCATTTTGACATGGATCACTCAAACTAGCTGTTGGGAATTTTTCCTTTATATAGGGTGCTAGGGGTCATTTGAGATCATTCGATCTGTGAGTTTTGTGCTGAAGAAGCTCTCTTGTAAACTTTTCTAGTGCTAATAAAGAAAGACTTTGGGGTCGAAATCTTGCTGGTGTTACTCTCTGGAAGTGCTGTGAGCTATTTTATTTTCTGCATATTTTAATTTTCAGCCATTAGTAACAGCTTTTTTGAAGAGTATTGTTGAGCATAGGTATCTTGTTCACTTTCTAGGGTTTGAATGGTGTTAGATTTTCTGAAGTAATGGCAGGTATCTCCATTGCTTTTGAGATCTAGTTCTGCTTTTTTCTCTCTTTGTTGATGGTTGAAGTGAGCTGTGCAGGAAAACCTTATTGAAGAAGATCAGCGGGCGTTTGGGGAAGTTCTCGGCTGAACCAGCCAACTCCCGCAAGCATTTTCTTGCAGAGCCCATCTAGCTTTGATCCTGGGTTGATCATTTAGTTTGTTTTCTGATTTGCATGAGAGATTTCCCAAGTATTTTCACAGTAAAACTGAAGTTCTGAAATATTATTGATGATAAACCTGGCTGCTGTAGAGCTATAATTTTGAAATTTTGGACCGGTTTGTAGGGTTTCATTTTAAGTCTTTGCATATACTTTCCAGATTTTTGTTTTCCATTTGCAGGTCTGAGATAAATTTCTGGTGGAAAGTTGAGTTTTGCAGGGTTGTTGTCCCGCTGTCTAGGGGTTTTCAGATTTGGAAAATTTTTCTTACATTGGTTTCATTAATAATCAGTTTCTGGGGTTTGAACAGTTGTCCAAGGAGTTTAAAGTCGTTTTTCTTAATCCCCAGGCTATCCAATCTGCCTGTGCGCTAACAAAGTCTGCGAAATTATTACACTGCCAGAACCATTATGCAGCTCATCAGCAACTGTTGCTCTGGCATTCTGCGTCCGCTTCCATCTCCACATCGTTGCTCATTTCTCTCACTACAATTCATCATCGACCTGCAGTTCCTCATTCCACTGCCCACATTTGTTATCCTTTTCTCCTCATACGCAGCTCCTCATTCGGCATCACTTCGAAGTTTTGTTGCACGCTACCAACATACTGTTTGCTTCCCTCATTGCCAGCCCTTCACGCAACAAATTCGTCCAACCTGCAGCACGTCTCTCCCTCAACACCATTACGCAATCATCGATTGTGTGGCTGCTCTGCTCAGAACCCACCGTCAAAACCCTGCAAAAAAAGCAAAGAAGCATGAATCTTTCGATTCCACCTGCGTTCAGACCCTCACCCGCAGCCTATTTCGCTCAGATTTTGCTGCTGCCATCAAACTATCTTCGTTGCCATTCCCTTGCTCACACGTACCTGCAAACCCCTGCGTCCTCCATTACCATAAGCGTGGCAACCATTAGCTTGAATCTCCAACTTGCAATCGGAATCCTCCGCTGATCTTTTCCGCCGTCAAGTTTCGTCCACCTGCAGCTGCACTTTGAAACACGATTTCATCTTTGCACAACAGGTTTAGCATAGGTATTTTATGATGCGTATGGTAAGTCGTTGATTTCATTTAAATTAGTTTTCGTTCCTTCTTTATTTTTATTTTGTTCAATCTTTTTTATTTAATTTTAGGGTAACGTGTATGTCTTGTTGATTCTTTGTAATTTAGAACTTCATAAAAAGAAACTCAATTCAGTTTTGTTCATTTTTTATTTCGTTGTTTTAAGTTTTCATTTTAAAAAATAGAAAATTCAAAATTAAAGTTTTTGTTTTCATTTAGATTTTAGTTCTTTTATAGTTTTAGATTAACTTTTTTTTAGAATTTAATGCTTTTAGTTTAGTATTGTTTTATGTCATAAAAAATAAAAAAATAAAAATTTAAAAAAGGCATAAAAAATCATTTTCTTAAAGTTTAAATTTAACATTATTTAGATTTTGGGTTTTGAAAGATTCATTTAGCTTTAAAATTTTGCTTTATCTAAAAAATACAAATATTTTGGGAATATTTTGGCCAGATTCGGTCTTGGCTCAAGCGCTTATCATGTTTTAGTTTTTCCTGTTGAGATTAAAATTTTGATGTGGAATTGATGTTTATCATGCATGAATGGTCATTTTGAAGATTTGCTACATGAATATGATATTTGGTTAATGTTTAAAATTACGTGGTTGTGTATTGAGCTTTATCTTTCGAAATTTTAAAATTTGCTAGATCATCGTTGAAACATCGTGAATTTACTGGATATCTCACATCGTTCAAGTTATTTGATGATAAATGATTACTGTACATGGTTTACATTTCTACAACATTTAGTAAGTAATCGTTTAAACATCAAACCCATAAGGCACTGTTCCATTAAATTAATAAAATCCATTTAGTGTTGGTTTCCTTTCGTGTCTCCCAACCCAACTGGTTCACAATTGGTCATCCACTTTCCTAGAGGGTCTACCCCCTTAGCCGCGGGAGACAGGCTTAAACGGAGAGATCGGGGATCAGAGAGACAACCCCTGATCTGAGCGTTGTCGTGACGATCTGTGCGACAACAGGCCTCAATACATCATTCATCACACGCATGAATGTAGCAAGATAATTACATAAACCAAGCGGCATAACTAGCCATTCAAACAAACCTTGTTTTGTTTTGAATGTTGTCTTCCAAATGTCTCCTTCAGCTATTCTAATTTGATGGTAGCCCCTTCTTAAGTCCAACTTATTAAAATACTTTGCATCTTTCAATTGATCAAGTAAATCATCTATTCTGGGCAGTGGGTAACGGTTCTTTACTGTAATTTTATTCAATGCATGAAAGTCCACACACATGCACCATGTTCCATCCTTCTTTGGCACCAAGACAGTAGGTGAACCACACAGTGAATAAGATGGTCTGATGATCCCTTTATTCAACAACTCTTGAATAGTTTTTACGCTTTCCATCACTGACATCCTGTACATGCCAATGTTAGGAACAGGACAATCTTGTTGCAACTGTATCCCATGTTGGATTCCTCTCTTGGGAGGTAATCTCTTTAGTTCCTGAAACATCTCATCATATTGGTTAACTACGTCAACCAATTCAGATTTCAGATTTGAATCACAACCTTTAAAAGCTTCATTATCAGCATCATTCCTGGGTTTTATCATTAGAAGCACAAAATTCTTTCTTGAACTCACTAGTCTTTTCATCTGCCCTGCGTTAACAAGTGAAAGATTTGTTTTCTTGCTATGAGCTCTCACAATATATTCTACTCCATATTTGAATAAATGATATTTATTTTCATGTCTATGGAAGATAGCTTTTCTGTCATAAAGGTACGGGCTGCCCAAAACTATGCCACATATATCTAACGGCACAACATCAAGGTCCACTTCATCTATGAAATTTGTAGTAATAGCGAATTTCAGTTTACACTTTCTGGTAACCTGCAATTGCGCATTGTCACACACCCATCCAAGCGGATACGGTTTATGACATGGAACGGTTTCCAAGTTTAAACTTTTGACAATGTTTTCAGAGATAAGATTGTCTTGAGAGCCACTATCAAAAAGCATATCAATCTTGTTGTGTTTTGATATCACCCTTATGTGAAAAAGTTCTATTCTCCTCTTTTTGTTTGGAGTTTCATTTTGCGGGTCTAAAGAACTAGTGTTGGCAATGGATTATTTTCCTTTTAACCCCATGGCTGTGATTTTAGTTTTATCACCCGAATCGGATCCCAAATCCTATTGAGTGGTTGCAGTTGTCTTTTGTTTTCCCTTGTTGTTGTTTCTCTTTGGTCTCGTTTTGGGATAAAACTTCCAACAATGAGCTTCATCGTGACCCTCTTTGGAACAATATTTGCATGTAACTTTATCTCATCTTTTTTGATAGGCACATTTTTTTTTGCCTTCCCTTTAAAAGGCTTTTCCTTTCCTTTACTCTTAAATGGATTTTTATTGCCTTCTTCTGGAGTGTTTTTCCCTCTTGCCTCAAGATGAATGGCTTGCACACACACATCATCTAGATTATTGGGATTAAACATTAAGATAGTGTGCCTAAGGTAACTGTGTAAACCCTCTATGTACTTCAACAATGTGTCCTATGATTGCAAATCTACACCTTACATAAAAGACCTTTTTCTGAATCCTTGGGTGTAATCTTGCACATTTTGACCTTTAAGTTGTCTAAAGTTATGCCAATTCATGATGGCTTTCTGCATATAAGCTAGAGGGTAGAATTGTCTTTTGATTGCAGCAATGAAATTAAGCCAAGAAATTGAGCTTTTACCGTGTTTTTAATCTCCTCTTGGGTCTTTGATTCCCACCATACTATTGCAGCACCCTCCATTCTCAAGGAAGCTAACTGAATCTTTATGTCATCCTCTTGAAGGTTTTGAATCCTGCAATAGACCTCCAACTAACGAATCCAATTATCAAGCTTCTCTGCATTCACTTCACCATTATACATGGACAGCTCAAATTTAACATCAAGTTTTAAAAGAGGTGATTTACGAGTTCCTTTTGAAGTATGATGATGAGTATGAACAAGGGTTGTGTTAGGCCCCTATACTACTAGTGTAACTCCTTATTGTTATTATTACAGCCCCCTTATTATATTGTTGTACCCATGTAGTCCCCATATTGTTACTATTGTGCCCAATAGAAGCCCACTATTGTTATTATTGTACCCTTATATTATTATTGTTATGTCGGCTCTGATTATATTATGACCCCTTAGACTCCTATATGTAGAAAGGAGGTCTTTTCATTTGTATCATCCAAGAATTGTTCATTTGTGTAATGAAAAAGAGGTTTCCCCCACGAAGAGGCTGAATTCTAAGGCGTTGATCTATCTTTTCTATCTTCTTGTGAGCTGGTTCCATAACATTTGGTATTACAGCTTTGGATTCTAGGGTTTCGCTGCTCCAAACAGGTCATCGTGGCATTTGCGCTATAACTTTTTCTCTGCAACATTTCTGATGCTAAAACAAAAACCCATTTGGGATGAAATCGTTTTGAACCTCGGGTCCGAATTTTAGAGCTTTTCGTGCTATATTTACGGAGATATGATTTGGGGAAGTTGGCCTTTTTGCAGACTCCCGAATTACATTCCAAACAGGTGACCTGGGGAAAATAGTCATAACTTTTGTTTTGAGCATCAAATTGAAATTTCGTAAGAAGTTGCAGAAAGAGGACGGACTGTAGTTGCATGTGTATATTTTTCAGATCCTAAGGTTAAAACAGTGACACGTGGCATTTCATACAAGTTCACTCTTCTAAAAAGGTATATAATCAAGTCATCTTGGGAGATTGTGCATAACTATTTCTTGGAAAATCTAAATTCGATCAGACTGGCGGCATTAGCAATAGGACGCAGAGGGCTACTGCAGGTTGTAATTTCAGAACTTAAAGATCCGAAAATACAGAGTTACAGTCATTTCAAGATTGAGCTCCTAAAATCAAGAAAAAGCGATATGAGGAAATTTGATGGCAAGGATCCGGTAAACTAGATACTATAGATGGAGAAATATTTTGATCTACATGGTGTACCACTATTACAAAATGTATGTATTGCATCTTCATATTTAGAACAAGATAAATTTTAATGGTATAAAGGGCTTTGTTCTCATAAACAACTTGTTACGTGGTCAATTTTCACGGAAGAAATTACAGCGCATTATGAGAATACAAAGAGCAACACCACAACAATTGGAAGAAAAAAGAGAAAAAGGGCTTTGTTACAAAGTGGAAAGCAAAATTATGCCAACAAGGAATTCTACCCCTCACAACTATAAAGATGGAAGTGTTGTTTCTCCAGCCCCACAACTACAAGGGTTAACACCACAACAATTGCAAGAAAAAAGAGAAAAGGCTTTGTTACATTGGAAGAAATGCACTAAGGTCATAAGTGTGCTGAGAAGAAATTATTTTACATAGAGTATGAAGAGGAGGAAGAAAAGGATCAAGAAACATCAAAAGAAGAGGATATACGCCAGGACCCAACCCCAGAGAAAGAAGAAATGATTCCGACCATATCTTGTAAAGCATTGGCAAGAATTACCACTCCTCAAACTCTCAAGATAGAAGGACATATCAAGAAGAAAAAGCTTCGAGAAGTAAAAGATCACATCAAGAAAGAATAAATGAATCCAACCATATCTTGTAATGCATTGGCCAGAATAACCACTCCTCAAGCTATTCAGATAGAAGGACATATCAAGAAAAAAAAATGTTCAAGAAGTGAAAGATCACATCGAGCATCAAGAAATGAATCTGACCATATCTTGTAAATCATTGGAAAAAATTACCACTCCTCAAACTCTCAAGATAGAAGGACATATCAAGAAGAAAAAGGTTCAAACAGTAAAAGATCACATCGAGCATCAACAACAAGTTCTCCAGCTTTTAAAGGATAACGACACTTTGGTGCAAAATCGAATGAAACAATAGGTAGATCAACATCATAGTGAAAAAAGTTTTGATGTAAGTGCTTGGGTATTTTTACTGCTACATCTCAAGCAAGCTATTTATGAGAAGGAAATGTTGGCAATACTACATGCACTTAAGAAATGGCGACCTTACCGAATGGGAAGACACTTCAAGGTAAAAATGGATCATGATAGTCTTA
>APFE031335420.1:35205-121653 GCA_000404065.3 Pinus taeda
TCGAACCTTCCACAAGTTTTCAGCTTGATTGGACCAAGCGTTGACCAAAGTCAACGCTGGTCAAACTTTCTGCGAAACCCTAGCAGCAGAAAATCGTACTGCAGCTCAGCCGTACAGTCTGTCCTCTTCGTCCTTCCCACGTGTGGCTGAAATTCGTCCTTCAGGTAGCTCGTACTCTTTAGGATGAGAGAGGAAGATGTGAGTTGTGATGTGATGAAATTCTCTCCAACTTTTCCTGTATTTATATCCATCAATGAGGGTGTGTGACACATCTGTTCGGCATGTGAGCCTACGTTACAAAACTGGCTGACCTTGCACATATAATTTATTAAGAATAATAAATTCAAAAGATAAGTTCTGCTCATCGGATTAAGACTATTTTTATATGGATTTTACACCTCTCAGAAAGAGGAATCCAACAAAAATATTAGCCTCTTAATCTAAGCATCAGAACATGGAGTTTGGACCTAGTTGTCCAAATTTAAGAAATATACTTTCCTCAGGATTGATGCCAATCTTGTACTAGGAAAAAGATTCTTTAGTCACGAGATTCGAAGCACTTCTTCGACTTATGGTGGATATTGAACCACATCTCCGTGATTGATAGAATCTAGATCATTAGTACTCCTTATCTTGCATTCAATGATCATTTGAAAGGTAAATTAGTGGATGGATTGGATCATCTAGTGACTCACATCACATTGCCGTTTTCTTTAATTAGTTATCCAATTTGGTATCTAAGGACAGATATATTCTTAGCAATAAGCTACAACAATCAGATTCTGCAGCAGAATAATGTTAGTATAACTTAAAGTCTGGTGCATTCATTAGTTCCTCATTGCTTCCTCATGCAGATTCTTTTGTTCTCTGTTCACATTAATATTTCATTATATGGTATGACATAATTAAGATATACTTTTATGATTCACTAATTCATTGGAAAAGTATGTAATCCTATAATCTTGATATGGTATACTGGCATGTTGGTGTAACTACTCACCACTGGTTCACCTTGCAAACACAGTTTAAATAGCACTTGAAGTAATTTGATAATTGAAGTTGAAATCGTCACCAATTAAAGTGCTCTGAAACGGTTCCAATCCACAATGGATAAACTTTGATATCTTATTACCCTTAGTGATCATTTTTCACCTGCATCTATGGTTCAGTCTGATTTTCTATGAATGTTGATCATATTATTCATTAATTATTTGTTCAATTACTGCCTTTAGCAATAGCAGTTGCTTGGCATTTCTCTGGCCCATTATTGCAAGAACACAACTCTCTGGCCATACAAATTACATGTATCTGCTCATTTACTACTCATATCATTTGTATATTGGACATCATCAAGCTACATGATGGTATATTTAGTCTCAGTGGCAAACCATACAGATTGGATTAAAGTTCAGATGTTGAGTATAATGATTGACAGGACTCTACATTGGACCGAGAGGTCCGGTTTATTTGATGATCTCGTGCGAGCCCATACGCACGAGGGAGAATAAGTAACATCATATGGGCTGGGGGACAGACTCAATCAACACTACATATGCCAGTGATTCCTTTGGCTTGTGTATAGCTCTTGATGGATAGCCCTTGAAGAGCTATGGGACCATCTTGAGAAGGCTTGGTGCCTGATGATTCCAGGCTTGGTGCCTGATGTTCCAGGCTTGGTGCCTGTTATTGGATTGGGATGCCGAAGTCTGGAAGGGATGTAAAGGACTTCGATGCCTGCGGCTATGCGCCTTAGTAGTTGTGGAGGGAGTGGGCCAACCTGCGAGATGCCCGGGGTCATTGAGTACCGGACCGGATGCCTGCCTTGGGGTAGATGAGGTCTAAGTCAGGCGCGAGCCTTGGACTAGGATACAGACTGGGTTAGGCTTGTGCCTGGTGCCGAAAGTGGAAAACGGACAGAGATTCCTTGAGATTTCCCGGGGTGTTGGGAACTTTCGATGCCTGCTGGTTATACTAGTTCAGCAGAGGGTGTTGGCAACATGAAGTAAAAAAAAAAAAGAAAAAAAGAAAAAAGAAGAAGACAACTTAACTTCGGGACGAAGTTCCTTAAAGTGGGAGAGTATGTAACATCCCTCCCTTAATAATAAATAAATAACAATAAGAACTAATAAAAAAATAATACAAAAATAATAATTAATAATAAATAATAATAATAATAATGAATAATAATAAATAAACCACTTAATAAATAATAAATAATAATAACTAATAAAAATAATAATACAAATAATAAGTAATATGAATACAATAATGAATTAATAATAAATTAATCATAATAAAAATAATAAATAAATAAAAATGATAAAGTAATAAAAATAAAAATAGGAATAACCAAATAACAAATAAATAAATAAATAAAAAATAGTAATAACCATAATAAAAGAAGGAAATTATCAAAAAAATTAGCATGCCGACACATGGAGGGTGGGCATGTGGCATGCAGACACATGGAGGTGTGCATGTGGTTTCTCTTCCAATGTTTTGTTCTATTTAATGAATGATGAGGAGGATGGAGGGGGTTCGATCATTCTGAGGTTCTATCTTCATTCTCTTGGGAGAATACTAAGACTTAGGAATACTAGCAGTAGTCGTTGATTGAGGGCTCGGGGGTGGCCAGTTGTAGCAGAATCCTGCACAATTGAACCTACGGTTGGGAGGAGAGTCGTCCCCAAATCTTGTGGTCACTTCGCAGCCGGCAGGTATAATTTCACTAAAGAATTGTTTTTCTTTTTACATTAATTTTAGTTTTACTTGTGCTGTTACACAACCCCCTGTAGCAGATTAGCTAGACTCTCCAAAGCAACTCAACTTCATCATTACTATTACATGTTGTCTATTAATACATGAAATCTCATTTAATAATGAAGGATAACAGGTCCTAAAAGGAAAGGGCTCTAGATGAAGCCAGAGCCTAGCCGGAAGCCAGCAAGAGAAGCCCTTGTTCGAGTACATCCGCCTCCCCCCAAACTGTACTTGCAAGTTTCCCCGCAAAAAGCCCTCCACGCCTACCCTAAAATGGAGGAAATTTCACCATTCGAATTTCTGAAGTGCGACAAAGGAGACAGTGATTGAGGTGGTTAAGAACACATCCCAGTTTTTCAAGCAACATAGTTCAAGCTGATTGCAACATGTATTGGGTAAGCTTCCATACTTTGACACCTATTCTTCATAACAAGCAAGCAGATATCCATGGCATCAAAGTCTAGGAAAGGTGGAAAGCTTAAGAGAATCGAACCTCAAGGATATGAACTAGTTGATTCTAATCCAAGCGTTAGAAGATTGTTTATTTAGGCAGGCTGGTATTCACTCTGCACCAGGTTAGGAGGCTCACATCAAGGTGTAGCCCAAGAGTTTGCTCAAACTTTCAATGGACAGGAAGCTACCATCTTTGGTTTTAAATTGCAGGTTTCAGAATAGTCAATTGCAGAAGCTTTTAACCTTCCCTAGGAAGGAGAAAAGTGGTTTAAGGAACAACTCACTACAGGAGGAGATCTCAATACTTTTATTAGAAATGAATACAGAGATCCTAATTGGGCCAAAGGAATTCCCAGCAATTATCTTAAGAAGGAATGGGAAGAAATAATCAAGCTGGTTAAGGTTTTTCTCACTTGTGAGAGAAGGTATACAGTAGTATTTCTTTACCACATGAGGTTTCTTTTTCATTTTGCAGGTATGAGGACTCTTAATTTTCCCTATTTCATATTGAAGAGCCTGACCAAAATGGCAACTAGAATTCAAGCACACCATGATATTTATCAGCTACGAATTCTCTTTCCTCTACTCCCCTATATTACTCACTTAACCACACAATTTATGCTTGCCACAACTTGCCAAATGCATGAAAGTTAAAGAGGAACACAATCATTTCAAAACTCCTTCAGAAGCCATCCCACCACTCAAGAAAGCATTTTTAAATTTCGAAATGAAATCATGATATGTAAGACTTACTCCTTTTGCAGTCTAGGAGTAACTCCTTGCGCTAACATCACCAAGCATTTTTCCTTGCTTTAAATAACAAAATGACAATACTCTTGGCCTTTTAGGAAGTATTTTCTCCCCCTCAACTTCTGATTTGCAAATGAGACGAGTCTTCCTCTTATAGAGATTCTCCTCAAAATTTACAATAGAACATTACTAAGTAAACTCTAGAAATACTTAGATTTACCTTTCATCCAAGAAATAATATTAGAATACATAATAAAGGTCTAGAAATTCCCTTGGAAGTAGGGAAGCCCTCATAAAAGTTGGAACTAATTGGTTTAACTAAGTCATACATACCACTTGTCCTCCATATATGCCAGGCGTTATCCTCAAAGTGACCTCCATACAATGATTTTTTGGATATGGTAGCAACATACAAGTGTTCTAGTCTCACATGATGTCTAAGAGGCTAAGGAACACGATATCTCCAAAACCCAGAAAGAGTTTCACGAGAAAAGACTTGGAGATGCCTTATTTAAATTAATTAGCAAATAATTAAAAAGTTCGTAAGTCTAACTTATGAAAATTGGTTAACTAAAGTGAATTAATTAAAGAAATCTGATTTTTCTCTAGAGGCTTCTATTGATGAAGTCAAATTGATCTTATCCATCAATTCAGAGTTGATAATGGTTGTTGGGACTTCAATGAGAGATTATAAGAGAAAGTCGAAGGATTTGGAGAAGGCATCAATTGTGAGTTGAGCAGTTTGACTACCCAGTTACAAGTATTCAACAAGGGCGCAATTGAAGTTAGGGAAAGCACCGAAGTAAGGGTTTCAGCAGAAATCTGAGAGCAGGAGTCCAAAGGAATTTTCCTCAATATTTTCTAGTGTCCGGGAGATATGAAAGAGGAAGTTGAATTCATCTGTAGAGGAGGCCACTATAGCTAGTGTAAGTAGCCATATCTTCCAGTGCGAGTTGTCGAATGGGTCCCATTTTAGTTGCAATTTGACAGATCAGTGTTCCAGAGTAGAGAGAGTGGGTTTCAGAGGCAGAGGGAGGCAGGACAACTTGCAAGAAGGTGATTCCAAGGTTGTACAAATTTTCTGGAGGCAGTCACACGCATTTCCATCCAAGCAGTGTGAATAGCCAAGAAGTGTGAGTTGCCAAGAAAGAGGTCCAATTGATTGCAGAAGGAGACATTGTGTCTCTAGTATATTTTGCCAGAAGAGATTGCCATATCTTTGCCAAAAAGGCAAACAGATCATTGTATTCTTGAATTTGATGAAGATAATAATAAAAACCTCATATGGTGCATTGGTTTTCCGTTCGAGGTTTTTCCAAAGACAATTGTCCAAAAATAACTGTGTCAAATTTTATGTGTGTGTGCATATTCTCTTGATTCCAATTTTTTATATTCCACAATGTTTTCACTGTGAAGAATGCAATAGTGAATTTATCATTATTTGTCGAATAATAATTCAAAAGACAAATAAACTACTAACAGTTAAAAGAGAAATATCTAGTTTATTGCATTCAAGGAATTTTCACACATACTCATCACAAAACAAACTTAATGCTATGTGTTAAACTTCTAGTAAAGGCACTCCATTAAATTAGTAATTATTCTTGATACAAGGAAGAGAGGAGTTATTCTAGATGCTTATATCTAGGGTACTCTCTTTAAATAGTATTTTCTCCCTTTTGAAAAGTGTGAATAAGTTCGCCATGCCACTGTCACCCCTCAAATTATGGCATTCCTCAAAAAGTTATTATTCCTCAATACGTGTCGAACGTCTAACATGAACCCCTTTTCATGGGGAATTCCTCTCAATGAGGTTGTTTATCCTTCTCTTGTGCCTTGGACCATTCTCTTGTTGATTTTTGGTAGCATCGGATGTGCTCTAAGTCTCAAGATTTGCAAGGAGGCTTAGAAACATGCATTCTCCAATACCCAAAAATCATTTTGGGAAATTTCACCAAGAGATAGTTATATTAAAAAAATTAATTATTTTTAATGGGTACCTAAGTCTAAACTTGGGAAATTAAAATAATTGAAGGGTATTAATCTAACTGTGGGTGAAACTTCTAGAAGAAGACGAGGATCAAGCCTAAATAATCTAAGCCATTGATTAGAAGTTACTATGGGCCATTGGTTGTCTAACAGAAAGATATAGGAAGAGGCTCGAGGGGCACTTGGAGAACATATCGAGTAGAGTTCAGAAAATCGAATTTCTGAAGCAGAGCAGCTACAGATGAGAAATTCGAAGTGAGATTTTGCAGTGAGGGGCAGGGATAGTTCCAGTTGGAGTTTCTCCTGATCCGGGAATACTCAACAGAGGAGGCAGAGAGAGATCCAGGAGAGGTAGTGTGGAGCCAGAAGAGGCTGATGCAGGGCCACGCAGAGGCAACGTAGGTTGATGCAGAGGCAACGCAAAGCCTTGAGGAGGTCTGAAAATTTTCTAAAGTAATCGATTTCAAAGGCCAGAAGCCGAGGTGTGAGACCAGGAAGTGAAAATCGAAGTTCCTGGGCAACAAATCGATCAAAAGAAGGGGTCATGCAGTCCCTAGAGGCTGTGACGTTGGGCTAACACAGTGACTGTGCAAAGGCAACCAGGGGTTGTTCTTTCAGTGGATGGATCAGTCAGATCTCTAGTGATAGTGTGAAGTAATCTCACTTATCTCTCTATAAGTGATATTCTATGCACTAGATAGCCAGGAAGGCATCTAGAGATTGTATTTAGAATTACTACTGCTTAATAATAAAACCCTCAGCTGCTACACCGGTTTTCCCACACTGGGTTTTTCTGGGGACATTTGTCCAAAAATAGCTGTGTAGATGTTTTGTGTATTTCTTTCTTGTTCAGTTTCTTGTTTCTGCATATAATTTTAAATAGTCAAGACTGCAGTTGTATTTACTTTGATATTTACAGTAGAACACCTTACATAACTTGCATTGATTAACAAGTAGAAGAAGTAATATCAGTTTGTTGCAGTAGAGATTCGGGTGGTTTCTCGAATTTTCACATCTCTCCCAAGAAATATGCCATAACATCCTCTTAACAAATGTGCAAGAATTAGTCGAGTGTTCATTAATATCCTCCTTGGATGATGGGTACTCTTCTTTAATGTAACAAACTTCTTGATATAAGTGTAAACAATACTTTAAAAATTCCTTTATTGAAGAGCGCACTTCTACAAATGTGCATTTGACCTCTTGCATGTGGAGCACTCATCAAGTTATTTCCTTGCAATGAAAAGACCTTTGACTAGCTCAAACCTTGAAAAAACTTCAAGAGGTGGTGCGTCCTTGGGTAATGTGCAAAAGGTGGTCATGTATCTCGATCGCCCTCTTTGATTAAGCCTTCTCTCCAACAAATGTTACAATAACGACCTTCAACATATAGAGCATTTCCCCAAGAATAGCCCCCCTTTTCCTTGAATATAGTGCATAAGTGTTATGATGTCCTCCTGTAAGCTTCCTTTTGTTTTGAAAGTGTGGTATGAGACTATGAGTTAGCTCAATGAAGAGTCATGCCACCAAATATGTCATTGTCCCTTGAGAGGAGTGAAATTGTCTCAAAAGATGTTCTCCAATGGAAGAATATGTATCAAAATATATAGAACAACATCACAATGTGTGAACTCAACATGAAATGTATCTCAAAAGACATAATCATCTTTCAACCATGTGAATGAAAAGCTAATCCCATGCTGAAACAATGGCCAAGATTCACATGTCTTGGTGCAATGTTGTTGATACAAATGCCTCCAAAAAAGAAAAATGGATTTTGTATTTTCAAGTTGTAAGAGGAGACTTCCAGGTTACTTCAATTAGTAGCCATCTCTAATGATCACCAAACCCCTTTAAGCACTCTTTAGATGCCCCAAATCACCTCTTGCCATGTAAGCAAGACCTAAAAGGAGATTTAAAGGTAGTATATACAAGTCACTTGGATCGTACATGCCTGAAGATGACTTTTTAACTCCAAGCACTTCATGCATCCGAGAGACCATCTTATTGTCAAACCTATGTATATGCACAAACGCTTGATGCACTTATTCCCCTTGCACAATTTAAGTAAGCTATCAACATCATTAGGTTGAAATTTATTACCACGTCCCATACCCTAATAAAAAGGGAATCACCAGCTATGCCTCTTATAAGAGGCCAAGTAGGAGGTCTCACTTTTGATTTCTTATATATTATGAGATCATATTGATGTTTTACTACATTTGCCCAGTGTTGGGTGGCTTCATCTCAACATTCTTATATCATCCAAACCAAAGGTGCCATTAGGGGAATTTTGAGGTTTAAAATGGGCCTCCTAAGAAATATGTACAACCAAAATAAACTTTATAAGAACCAATAGGATTCAAGATGAGGATGTCAACCATGGAGGATGATTAACCATTTTTTGAGTAAAAAAGTAAAAGAATAAAAACTAATAAAATAATAAAACTACTTTTTCAACTCATATTTTCAACTTATCTCCCTAGGTCTTTACTCAAATTTCGAGCAGGAGCACTCATTGGATGCAAAATTTGATTCCTCGTCCAAGGAGTGCCCATATTGCATACTTTCGATGGACCCTGCTATACGAAAAATGAAAAATACATGAAAAAAACGTGATTGCAATCATGTTTTTCATGTTTTCTCATTTTTCGTGTAGTAGGGTCCATAGAAAGTATACAACATGGGCACTCCTTAGATGAGGAATCAAATTTTACATCCAATGAGTGTTTCCACTGGAAAATTGAGTAAAACCATAGGAAGATAAGTTGAAAATACGAGTTGAAAATTTTGTTTTTTCTTTTTTCCCTCTAAAATTTGATGATGTAATCTAATCTTATTTTATTATTTCCACTATTATTTTATAATTTCCTTAGGAGGCCCATTTTAGACCTCAAAATTCCCCTAATGCTAGTTGTTTTCATGAGGGAGATTTTCAAACATGGATCACTATCCTCATTGGGGCCTCCCCAACCAAATCCCATCAAGAGGATCACTTCCTTCTTCCTTGTTCTCATGTTTGCTTGAGGTAGCAAACAGAAGGGAGAAGCCAATACCACTTCAAATATCAATAAAGGGAAACTTCAAGCTTCCTCTCAAACCTTCAAAAATATGGGTCAACCAACTTCCGTTGGACAACTAAGGTGCTCATGTTCTAGACTCCAAAACAGACACCAACAAAGGGAAGAACAAAAAATCTCATTCACGCGGTTGAAATTAAAGGACCATGCCTTGACTTGGTGGGAGAGCCACACGGAGACCCTGAAGTTGGAGGGAGAGGCTCCAGTGACTACGTGAGAGGACTTCAAAACCCTCATTAAGTCGTAGTTTTATCCTATTGAGTATGTAGAGGACCGGTGGATCCAGTGGCACTACCTTAGGCAAAAGTTGAGACAAAGCGTGCAGGAGTACACCACAAAGTTCAAAAAGATGGCCATAATGTTGGGTATCTCTCCAAAGTACCCAGATGTACTCCTCAACTATTTGGGGGGTCTACACCACCATCTGCGAGAGCAAGTGATGTTGTTCAATCCCAAATCATTGGACAAGGATTGTGTACAGGCACAGTACCTGGAGAACATAGGCTTGAAAAGAGCGCAATCAAGTGGATCGAAGCAGAAGGAGTAACAAGACACTTCTAAGGAGGGGAAGAAGAAGCAAAAAGGGGGAAAAGATAAAAAGACAGCAGCGACAACATACCAGGTCAAAGATCCCACCAATCACTGCAACAATTATGGCCATACAAAGGAGAAGTGTTGGAAGTTGCATCCAATGCTAAACTCGAAGAACAAGAAGAAGAATCTCATGGCCAAAAATTCGAGTAACCAAGTTGAAAGTAGCTCGGACATGGATGAGAAGATCGTTTGTACATCAGTGCAAAAGGAAGTGAACCTAAGTACCCTTCAGCAATAAGAAGAGAAAGAAACGACCAAACTCTTCCATATAAAGATACAGGTCAAGAAGACAAAGATTAATGCTCTGTTTGACTCAGGATTGCAGGCGAATCTCATTGCAACAGAGTTGGTCAATAAGTTGGGGTTGAAAGTTCATGATCATCCAAACCTGTATCCATTGGGACGGGTAAATAAGGATGCAAAGCTGAAGGTAACAAAATAGTGCAAAATTAGATTTGCCATCAGTGCTGATTTTATTGATGAAGTAGAACTACATGTGGTTCCCCTTGATGTACGTGGAGTCGTGTTTGGGATTCCTAGATGTAAATGCGAGATGAAATATTCATGCGGAGATCCAACCAGTACCATCTCGTCAAGGATGGGAAATCGTTCATCATTGATGCACACAAAGGCAAGTGAAAAATTTCGCTGGTAAGTGCCAACCAAGCTAAGAAATTGATCAGTTCTAGCAAGAAGTATGTGTTATTGTTTTTAAGAGAAAATCAGTATGTAGAAGAGTTAATAGGAGGCAAGGCATCCCTAGAGGGGTGTACTAAGAAACAAAACAATAGCTGGAAGAGTTGCAACGGGCATATAGGGATGTGTTCCGATAACCTAAATGGTTACCACCTAAGAGGGAAGTGAAGCACGAGATCTAGCTATTGTTGAACTCCCCATTACCAAACATTGGGTTGTACAGACAATCTATTATAGAAGCAAGTGAGGTGAAGAAACAATTGCAACAGTTGTTGGAACAGGGTGTCATTCAACCGAGTACATCACCATGTGGGTCACCCATCATCATTGTGCCAAAGAAAGACGGGACTTGGCAGATGTGTGTAGATTACAGGGCATTGAACAAAATCATGCTTAATAATAGATACCCCCTGCCCAGGAAAAATGATCTGTTGGATCAGTTGCAACAAGAAAAATACTTCAGCACGCTATACTTAAAAGTATGGATATCACCAAGTTTGAGTCAAAGAAGAAGATACTCGGAAGACTGCATTCAAAACCAAGCAAGGTTTGTATGAGTGGTTAGTCATGCCATTTGGTCTATGTAATGCACCAGCTACGTTTATGAGATCAATGGATGATGTACTATGCCCTTTTATAGATTCATTTCTTATTGTTTATTTGGATGATATAATGGTATACAATGCTACCTGGGAGGAGCACATCTCACATTTGACGTAGGGGTTGGAGACATTAAAGAACCAACTGCTAGCAAATCTCAAGAAGTGTGAGTTTGCACAACAACCTTTCGTGAATCTGGGGTATGTGATAGGTGGAGGATAGTTGACAATAGATCTTGTCAGGATGGAGGCCATCATGAAATGGTCAGTGCCTACTAATGTTTATGAGGTCAGGAGTTTAATTGGGGAAGCATAGTACCTGAGGAAATTCATAGCCTCAATTTCAGCAGTAGCAATACCACTCCACGCCATAACAAGTGGGAAGAGTTTCCAGTGGGGAAAGGGCCAACCGAGGACTTTCGAGAAGCTAAAGAAGAAGTTCAATCAAGCACCAATTCTGGCATTACCAAACTTATAGTGGCCCTTTGAAGTGGGGATAGATGCGAGTGGGTATGCTATGGGAGCGGTCTTGATGCAGGGAGGAAGACCTGTATGCTACCATTCTGAAGTATTTCATGGGGTAGTTCTTAACTACCCTAGCTATGACAAGTAGCTCTATGCCCTGGTGCAAGCTATGGAGAATTGGAAGCACTATCTAATGAGAAAGGAGATAGTAATCCACACAGATCGTCAACCACTACAGAACTTGCAGGCCTGGAATAAGCTACAGTAGACCAGGCATTACAAGTGGATGGGGTTTCTCCAACATTTTCATTTGGTGATCGAGTACAAGAAGGGCAGCACAAACAAGTTGGCCGACATGTGTTCAAGGTCACCCGCACCAAAGATCACAACTTTGGGAACTCTTATGCACATGGAACCATTCACCCATGATGCATATAGAGAGGCATATTCAGAGGATAATGAATTCAAGGAGGTGTTTTAGCAATCGCAGAGTCAGAGTCAAGTGCATGATGGCGACAACATCATTGACTACAATCTCCAAAATGGGTTACTCTACAGGTTGGATAAGCTATGTGTTCCTAAAGGTGAGCGATTGCAGCTAATTAGAGAGGCTTACACCTCCAAGGTTGCAGGGCACTTTGGTGTAGGGAAGACTGTGGTCAACTTGCAGAGGTATGTGTATTTCCCCAAGATGCAAGACCAGGTAGCTAGGTTCATAAGAGGATGCATGCTTTGTTGTACCAGCAAGCCTAGCAACAAGAAACAAGGTTTATATAATCCCTTATCTATACCCACTCATCCATAGGAAAGTATTTCCATGGACTTTGTGGGAGGTATACCAACAACCAGGAAGGGACATGACTACCTATTCGTGGTAGTTGACAGGTTCAACAAGATATGTGTTCTAATGCCCTATAAAAAGACTATTAGTGGGCAAGAAGCAACGAACTTGTTCTTTGGATAGGTCTGGGTACGCTTTGGGATACCAAGGAGCATCATTTCAGACAATGATACAAGATTTCTCAATGCATTCTAGATTACATTGTGGGAGAATATGGACACGAAGTTGAAGAGATATACAACATTCCATCCATAAACAGATGGACGAACGAAAGTTGTCAACAAGACTTTGGTGCGGCTTCTAAGGGGATACAACCAGAAGCATCCAAAGACCTAGGATGAAAATCTGGTATATTTACAACATTCTTACAATAGAGCAGTCCACACTTCTACTGGAAAGTCCCCATTTGAAACCTGTTTTGGATATTTGTTGTCTTCACCTTTGGACATTGCATATGGACAGCAAGGAGGAGTGAGGGAAGATCTTACAGGAGATGCCTTGAGGGCTAAAAAAATTGTATAAAAGATCAAGGAGATCCATCTGCAGGTGCAAGAGACACTGCAAAAGTTGCAGGAGAAATATAAGGCCAGGCATGATTAGCACAGAACAGAGAAATAGTTCAAGGTGGGAGACATAGTATGGCTACAGTTGAACAAGGAGAGGCTACAAAGGCCTGGTAAGAAAATCAAGACATTGAGGTATGGTCTCTTTGAGATACAAGAAAAGGTGGGCGATAATTCCTATCGACTCAATTTACCACCATATATGTGCATTTACTTAGTTTTGAATGTAGAGAATTTGAAACTCTATGAGTCTTCCATGCTAGATTAGTAAGGAGGAACAAGTCCTACCTTCTGTGGAGGATTTGGCACCTAATGCTCAATCAAAGTTGACAAAAGATACAGTTTTGCATAAGAGTTTGAGAACTACAAGACAAAGGCAACATGACTTTGGCAAATTGGGTTGAAAAGACAACTTCTAGGCAAAGCTAAATAGTACACCAAAGAGAAGGTAGAGGAAAATTTTCCTCACTTCATTTAGTAGAAGCTTTTGGGGACCAAAAGCCTCCCAAAATGGTGAGGTGTGATCAAGATTGGATCATTATATTGTTTTTCATCCATCTCAATACTTTCAGAGTGGGAAAAGTGGAGGAATCAGCTCACGGGACCCTTTTTACTGGTGGGACCCAGTTTGGCAAAACAAGGTTTGAATCCTTCCAGAAGCATTTTGAGGCATCAAATGATGTTTTTTGGGGGTAAAACTTTGTCGGTTTAGTGTGGCACCTTTTCATGCTATTTTACACACAGAGACTTTTCCAACGATGCAAGAATCACATCAATCAGAATCCATATGTGAAAGTCATGTCACTCAAAAGCTGACCTTTCTGTCTTCACCACCATAATTCAAGAGGATGCCACATCAGCCCCCATTAATCATGGAAAAGGAGATATCCAAGTGATTATGATGTAGAAGACTCTAGAAGAGTCAATATTGTAACTTTGGTTAAGAGTTGAATAGTCAAACCTAACCACTAGTAGGCTATTGGGCTATGTTATAACCGGTCACTAGGAGGAAAAGGGGTTCCATTCTTTTGAGTGCATTTGTTCCATAGTTGAGCAAAAATAGCCAAGAGGGATAGGAGGTAGAGCACACAGAGAGGATTTGTGCATTGTAGCAGCTAACAAGCCACAGACCATACTTCTTTGTACTCGCGGCCATATTTTCAAACAAAGAAAGAGAGTGGAGCGGTCTCACCTTCCAGCTAGCTTTTCTCTCGAAAGGGTTTCCCAAAGCAAATCTTGTGTCATATGTGTGTGTGAGATTTTATTTGTTGTTCTCTATTTTTTGCATAATCTTCATTCGCTTGCATGCACTATTAACATTGAATCTACATATCCATAAATCTAATAAAGTTGTAATAGTATAGAATTTCATATTTCAAATGTAATATTATTAGATCTGTTGTGACGAATTGTCCGGTGGAATATCCATGACAGTTTACAGATCAACCGACCAATCGCATCATACGCTACATGGATTCATTTGAGTTCTACGAAGAGCAAAAATAGATGAAATGTTATCTTCAACTCTTGTTTCAAGCCAAAGCTTTAAGTATGCTAAACAACTTGTGTATGGAAGGGGCCAAGGACATTCTAGGAACCATCGTTGAAGATGAATGCCTCAACCCATGTTCTTCCCAACCTTCAACTAAACTCTTGGGCTGGAATTTGCTTCCTATGTTTTTCTCAATTCTCTCCATATATATTTTACATGATGTAGTAGCAGTTTTTTAGTAGATGTGTGAATGTATCAGTTGCATCAATTGTAGGCTTTGTTAGTAGAAGTTTTCATTAGTTTGTAGTAGATGTTTGAAAGACAAGATATGAATGTATAGCTTTGGAAAACATTGTTGGCTAGGACTGGTTCAAAGACCCTGATTATGCGAAAATTGATAATACGCACTGGTTACTCTCATTTAGAGAACTCAAAATATGAATAAAATTTCTTCTTTTTTAATCAAGAATGAGTATATAAATCATATTGAAAATCCACCCCTGGATGCGGCAAGTACATTAGGAGTTCCATTGGTTTTTCCTTATAAAATTCTAAAAAGATTAAAAATCCACCTCCTCCCAACGAGAACAGGGTGGGGGGGGGATCCAAAACTAAATTTTCAAATGTTTATTCCTACTGCTTCATGGGAGGAGTAAATTCTAACAAATTGCTTGCACAAGAAAATGAAGAAACAAAACATTTCTATAAATTGCTAGAACACAGGCCACTGCTAGACCCACAGTGTGCAAGATAGAGCTCAAGACCAAAGTTCTTTCTTCTATGATCATTCCTACTTCTTGTTACCAGTGGGGAAGGACGATGATTTTTAAGCACATCTGAATACGAAGGGGAAGAAGAGGAGGGCTTCTTCTCGGTCACCTTACCAGCGTCTTCATCAGTTGATGCAGAAGGAACCTTTGGAGAAAACCTGCCCACCATAGAAGTTTTATTGGAGAGTCATGATCTAGGCCTTCTTCATCTTTCGAATCAAGAGCGACCTTTGGACCATAAGTATTCTTTGATGAGATCTGATTTGGTACTGGCTAATCCACTTGGACCTCAAGATCATCTTCTGCCTCATAAACATCCAAGACTTCAAAACTATTGTTGGAAAGGGGTTGATGCAGAGATTCAACCTTACATGTTTGTTGCTTCTTATTTTCATGCTTCTTATATTTCCTTTTCACTAGAATGAATCCTTGCTTATTTTCTTCTTGCTCTTCTTCAAGAAGAAACGATGGGTTTAGAGAACTTCGCGAAACTAAATCTTTTGTACAACTTTTCCCAAAGTATCCATATTCATGACACAAATTACACTTGAAAGGAACATGTTTATAATCTAGAGCCTGGAGATGAGACCATCCATCCATATTTAGCTAAATTGCCACAGGGAGGCCTTTTGAGAAATTAATTCCACACAAATTCTGGCACGCAAAAAATTGTTCCCATATGATATCTCATTGGTAATAAATCACCCCAATTTATCTCCTATCTTTAAAAATGCCCTTACCCTGGCAAAGAGGTTGGAGAAATGGCAATCTAACCCATATAGATGTAGATGAAATTTCCAGCATGGGACTAAATTCCCTAGAATAATGAGTGAGAAACAAACCTCCTTTACCCATAAAATAAGGACCCAACTTATAAATCTAGTCTCTATCTTTTTGGTTTTCAAAAAGAAATGCATATACCCATTCCACAATAGAAAATGCTTGAGGGTTCATGATTTGGCCAATTGATAGAAACCCAATCTTCAATGGTTTCATAACTTGGCCACAAACTAGTCAAATTTCCCAATAGCACTTTTTCCTTCAAAGTTGCCATGTTCTTTTTCGTTAGGGAAGAAAACCGCAGATCCAAAGATGGGATTGATTCTGCCTTTCTTCACGAATTTGTTTGGGGCACTCATTGTGCATTCTTTGAACCACACAGCAACACACCATCTGCTTGATATCCCTCAAAGGTTGTCCACAAGCAGTGACGGAGTAGCTGCAATAGCACTCGATTGGCGATGAAAACAAGCTTCAACCATATCGCGGAGATGCCAAACGTGCTTGCACTGAAGCTCAGCGTCGAGGGTTCAGGCAGCTAGGGAAACCCTAACCGCAGCAGAGCAGACCCACGGAGACGGCCTTCCTCCCCCCACTCTCGTTAGTCATTATGAATAAAATTTCTTCTTAACAAAAAAAGAGAACTATTTTTCTTAAGAAAATTGGTCGTTGTCGATGAACAACATTTTTCATGCAGTTTCAGGGTACTTATACATCATGTGCAGATAAATATGGAACTCCAATTCCTAAATTTGTAAAGCTATTTGCTAACATTGTTCTTTCGGTCCTGAATGACTTGTATAGGTTATAGGGCATAACTAAATAATAATTTGTTATATCTAATTAATATAATCCCTACATTTTACGCAAACAGCCATTACAGAACAATAAATGCAGACTTTACCACAAACTTTGCAATATTCTAAAGTGCATTTAACCCTTGCATTGAAAGAAAATTCTTGAACACTGTAACATGCACTGTTTAGGAAATGCATTTAGATGTTTCACCAACCTAAACTTCAATTCTGTAACAATCCTCAAAACTTTTCAGATAGTATGACCAAAAGAAGCCAATTTCTCGTAGCTGTTAATAAGCAAAATATGAACCAACGAGAAAATGAACTTACCGACATCTTCAGGATGGAAATCTGCAATATAGACAATTTCACAAATCACTAACATAAAACTGATATATTCAATTTATAACACGACTATTCCAAAGCACGAACCATACGGTACTCTACAAGCATTAAACAAGTTCGTTGTAAATGGCCTCAATCCATAAACCAAACCTTATATACTCTTCTCCTGCCGCACATTTCTTTGTTTATTGCATTTAATTACCCAAAACTAAGCCTTTCTCGTTAACTGTTAAACAATTCTGCAAGCTTTAGATTGCCGTACCTTCTGGCATAAGTCCTTTATATATAGCACAAATTGTTCAAGATTCCCTTGAACTGATAAAGATGCTTCTGTGCCACTGAAACATAATACAAATTGTAGTTTAGAATAAAATAAGTCGCATATGGAGGTCCAGATGTAATCTGGATTTCCATTTCAGTTGTAAAATAAAATCTTGATATAATAAATATAGATAGTTCAGGGAAGACTAAAAATCCAAATCGGAACAGACTGTGAAGAAATGGACAGAATTCCGAGAAAAATACTAATGCAAAGCCAGAGAGAATTGCCTGAAAGTGCGTCTCGCCTTTGGAGAAGAACCAATGTGTAATGGCCTATTTGAGGCATTGCTATTTCCGCAGGTTAACTGGTAATGCTGAACTTCATCCTCTTCAGCATCTTCATAAAGCAAAGCACATTCTCATTGGAAGTTCAAGTAAATATTTGCCAGATAAAAAGGCGCCACTAGTAGTAGAAGACGGCAGCAGCAGTGACAGTAATTGACTACAAATTTTACAAATTCAAATTATGTATATATATGAGCTCCAAATTGCCAAATTGTACAGGTAGATATATGACGCTCACAAGAACTGCCTTTAATTACAGTCATTTTCACAGTAAGCTATTGGATTTTCCTAAGGTAAGTCTTAGTAAACTTTGGCTAAAATATTTCAATGTTGCCATATTATCAGAAATTTCTCATCCGAAACGTAAGCCGGAATACACTTTAGCCAAAAAGATGTCAATATTGCCAAATCTTGCATTAACTAAAAGGCCTAAAGATAGGTCAGAGTAAACTTTCGCTAGAAAGATGGCAGATTTGGCGATAGCTAAAACGCACACTATAAACGATTTCTCACAACTTATGGAAATTGATATGATAGGATTTATTTAGTCGATTTTAATTAGACAGACGGTCAGGATGGCCCTAAGACACACTGCAATGCAAATTACGGGTTACTCGGCATTAAAGCTAATCGGAATAACAAACATAAACGGTTCCTGAAAGGATATGAAAGATTGAACACTGCAAGCACGTTAAAGAAAACATGTCTGTTGTTCAAAATCTGATGAAGAAGCTCGAATCATTACCCGTGGTTATGATCTTAAGAACTCCATCTGCGTCGGCGAGCCAAATCATTAGTGTGTATAGATAGATAGACCGACGTACTGAAAAAAAGATAGATAGACTCAAAATGTAAACAAAGCTGCTAAACAATTTTACCCCAGGTGTCTGGCGAATTCAAATAGGTATCGTCGGCATTGTTAAAAGAGCGATTCGAGTGTAGAAAGTTAGGCATCTTAATTCCCGGCCCTGTATCTGAAACTGTAAGAAAATATAGCAATCCTTAGCTCTAAATAATTAGCATTGCTCATTCATGATTGTCACCGCAATTAAAGATTATGATGCATACTGGACATTTGAAATGTTGAGTAACTGGATTTCTTGTAAGTTGCAGAACATTTTATTGCGACGGTGATGCGGCAGAGCCTTTCAGCTGTTCGACATCTATGAACTGCAGCACAGAGTAGCTGCCATAACAGATTTAATTAATTCTTGGTCGTATCTGAAAAAATAATTCTAAAATGATGTCTGGGGACTTTCTTACAGCGTTGCAGATATTATGAGGTGTGGTATTTTCCATCTTTAGAACGACCGAACGGTGGTTCAGGACCGTGTTTGGATCCCTTCAACACCAAGAACGGAAATTAAGGACTGTATTTGGTTCCCTTCAACACAAAGAATACAAAATAATGGCTCCCAGAGACTTATAATTCGCTCGCAATTTCACTTTCAATACATGTACGGGTAAGTTTACAGGCATTAGTTGAAGAATGTTAGATTGGCTCATGGATGAATTTTCTTGGACAGAACGTGGATGCTAATTTATTATTGATATTGCAATAGGAGTATCCTGTTATTGGTTAATTAAATGTTGAGTGGAGCTGTCAATTAAATGTTCAGTGGAGCTTTCTACGTTATTAATTAAATATGCGGTGGTGTTTTCTCTATATAGTTCAAATATGTAATTGGGTGATTTTAACAAATTTACAAGATCTGTGAGTAAAACTCTCCAAACTTAACACCAACCTCCTATGTAAATTTCAAATATGTAATTGGTTTAACAATGTGATTTTAACAAATTTACCAGAATTTCGAGTAAAACTAACCAAACTCAAAACTAAAACTAGTGAAATAATAAAAAATTAAAAATATAAAACAATTTGATTATATTTTTTTAATGTAATGAATTAAATATCGGTGTAATTTAATTTATAGATGAAATGATATTTTTCACCATATATTTTTTGGTTAATTTTTATTAAAATTCAGCAGAAATTTTTAAAAACTTGAGTTTTTGTTTAATCTGTAGAATTTGAGTTCCCAACTAAGTTTTTCCCGGTGTTGAGTCTATTTATGCAATCAAAAATGTATTTTAAATAACAAAAAATCACATTCATTCTTGAAATTGTTTTGTTATGAAAAAGTTTATTTCATCTATATGTTAGACTATGCCTTAAATATTTAGTGATTTTAGAATTTTCATAAAGGTCACTTAATTTTCTTGTTTTAAAAAATTGAAAATTTTCCAAGTTTTATCATTTTTTTATATACATTTTAATTCATCACAATGATTTCAATGAGTATAGTTTGGTTAAGAACATGTGCTTCCTTGTAAGAAGTCACAAGTTCAAATCTAAAGAGGGGTAGAGTATGTACACCTCCATACAAAAAGTTGAAAACTACATTATTGGAAAGGAGGGGTAGAGTATGTACACCTCCATACAAAAAGTTGAAAACAACATTATTGGAAAGGTCCCACTGTAATAGAGACTAGAGCATATTGCTAGGCTCTCTAAAGATATAAATTTAACCAATTTTTTTTAGCACATTAAAAAGTCAAGAGCATATAGCTAGGCTCTAAAGATATAAATTTAATCAAATTTCTATTTTAACACATTAAAAAGAAAGATGGCCCTGACTTAGTAACATTAACATATGAGTTTTTCTACAACAACTCATAGTTAGGTAAGTGTTAGGAATCTCTTCCCCACAGAAAGATGGCCTTGACTTAGTAACATATAACATATGAGTTTTTCTACAACAACTCATAGTTAGGTAAGTGTTAGGAATCTCTTCCCCACATGAGGTTTGGGTAGCCTACTCTAAATGGCAAAGCCATTTATAGTCACTTGCAAATAATGTATAATTTTATAAAGTTTTAGTAAAATGGCTAAATAAAGGAAGTTGAAAGGTTGTCACTCTCAAAGAGAATGCAAGAATTCCCAAGAAATAGTTGTGCATTGTAGGCTATGTGTCTAGAAGTACCTTATATAAAGGATTTTTGGTTTTTGCAATTTTGAGAACTACTTCAAGAAATTCAATGAGAAGGCCATTTTTTTTTAAGGGGAGGAATGGTGTTATGATCTATTTTATATAAATTGCTTCCATTATTAATGTTTTCATTTATATCAACTATAAGGTTATATTGTTCATATGTTGACCATTCTTCATTGAAATATATAGCTTTTACATTCAAGTGCTCATCTAATATTTATCTCTTTGAGATGAAATATGAATGATTGTGAATAGCATTGCTATTATAGACTACCAGCTTACATTTGCCATTTAACAAACAATATGAAGTAGAAACAAGAATATGTTAAGAACATTTTATACGCTTATTTAGTTTAAACACACAATATGAAGTAGAAACAAGAATATGTTAAGAACATTTTATATGTTTATTTAGTTTTTCTCCTAGCTAGGATAGTTTAAATTAATT
Source organism: Pinus taeda (assembly GCA_000404065.3). Classification (NCBI taxonomy): domain Eukaryota; kingdom Viridiplantae; phylum Streptophyta; class Pinopsida; order Pinales; family Pinaceae; genus Pinus; species Pinus taeda. Next base: position 56,227 of record APFE031335420.1, read on the forward strand.
TAGTTGATGTATGTAGAATAGAAGCATAATAATGCATTTTGCATTTCATCTTCAACATCTTTTATTTTAAGTAATGGCTCTCAGGTCAAATTATAAATGGTTTTCTCATCCCAAACGCTGTGAGGTATAATTGGAACCTCATATGAGGTAGTACCCCTATCTATGGAAGGGCACTTAGCCTAACTGAACACCCAATTAAAGTAACTTTAATTGTGATAGAGTGTGTATACACCCATAGAAAAAAGTTGAAAATTATATTATTAGAAAGGTCTCACTCAAATATAGATGAGCATATTGCTAGGCTCTCTAAAGATACAAATTTAATCAATTTCTATTTTGGAAAATTAAAAAGAAAGATAAGCTTGATTTAGTACATATGATGTTTTTCTACATCAACTCATATTTAGGTGAGTGGTGGGAATCTCTTCTCAACATGACGTTTGGGTAGCCTATATTCAAGATAAATGACAAGGCTAATTATAGTCACTTGAAAACAATATATAGTTTCATAAAGTTTTAGGAAAATGACCAAATAGAGGAAGTTGAAAGGTTGTAACTCTCAAATAGGATGCAAGAAATTCAAAAAAATAGTTGTGGATTGTAGACTATATGTGTCTAGAAGTACCTTATATGGGTTCTTGTTTTTTGTAATTTTGAGAACTACTTCAAGAAATTCAATGAGAAGGCCATTTTTTTTGAAAGGGAACGATATGTTATGATGTACTTTATATAAATTGCTTCCATTATTAATGTTTTCATTTATACCAACTATAAGGTTATATTGTTCACATGTTCACCATTCTTCATTGAAATATATAGCTTTTACATTCAAGTTGCTCATCTAATATTTATCTCTTTGAGATTGAATATAAATGATTGTGAATAGCATTGCTATTATAGACTGTGATGCTTACATTTACCATTTATTGTTTATATATCTATGTTTTTGTCTAATAGCTATTTGTTTATTAAGTACAAACAAGAATATGTAACTATTATTTTATCTGCTTATTTGGTTTTGCTCCTAGCTAGGATTTGTTAAATTAATTTAGTTCATGTACATGAATAGAAGCATATTGTATCAAAATGTTTTAGGTAATGGCTCTCAGATCAAAATATGGATGGCTTTCCTATCCCAAAAGGTGTGAGGTATAATTGGAATCTCATATCCAGTAGTACCCCTATCTATTAGAGCCATGTCAACACACAATTAAAGTAACTTTGTAATGTGTTGATGCATAATTGAAATTGAACTTCTCGTGAATAAATTAAAAGTGAAAATATTAATTGAAAAATGATGACAACAAGAAAGCTATGGAATGTGTCTGAAAATAAACTTATCTTTTTAATGACTAAACATGTATCACTTACATTTCTCAAAAAAATCACTAAGAGGGTTAAAGATCAAAAGGACTTTCGCTTAGAATACACTACATGTGTCTATATTAATCTCAATTTCAAACATTTTGTTATAATATTGACCTTCCTAACACTCTATTGTGAAATACCTTCCTAAATTTTAAACTCTTCAAAAGTATGGTGATTTATGAATACTTCTCTTAAAGCTTTTCAAACATAAAATAAAATTCTGAAGTAGGCCAAGTAATTTATTTCCTTTCTTAAGATATGATAGACCAAATTTGGTTTCATTAGACATTAATCATCATCATCATCATCTACAATTTGTATATTTATTCTTTTTCTTAATGAATAATAAATGTAGTATAATTAATATAGAAGTACATAACCATATTCACCTTTTTCTAAATTTAATACACATTTGTTTACTTTTGCGACCTTGAATCCAAGTTAGATATTGGATTTCGTGTTGGCATTATAATGTATGTGTTGTACTTGATGGCAACCCACTTGTAGCAGAACAATTCACTTGTATATGGTAACTAGATGAATCTACAAAAGAGATATCAGATGTGACAGAATGCATTACAGTAGTGTTTACAGATGTGATGAAATGCAGGGAAACTTCAAGGAATTAGTTCAGAAGGCAACTCACTCAGATGAAAGATCACAGTATAGCAGGTAAACAGCAAAGAATAACATATCAGTCTTCACAGAATGAAGAAAGAGAGGTATACACAAGTTCACCATTCACCAAGCTGCGTATACATGCAGGTTCACTGTATACAAGTCGTGTATACGTACACACGCACTTTCACAGAAGGAAAAGTGCATATACCTTGGAAAAATAAATTCTTGGTCTGAAGTATTTGGTCCATGGTATTTTGATCCCTGGTATTGGTCCAAGGTATCTGGTCCGAGGCATTGACCCTAGGTATTTGGTCCAAGGTATTGGTCCTAAGTGGTTTTGGTCCATGGTATTGAGAAAGGCCTAAAACTATAAAAGGAGGAGAATATCATTAGGCCAATATATACAAGTATTGAATATCTGATGAAGTGTGAGATCTAGTACGCAGGTTATTGGGTTATGGTGCATTGTTGGATCTAAACCAAGGATGAACCTTAGCAAATGATGAAAGATCAGATCTAATGATGGATCGGGAACTTAAGGCATAAAATGAACTATCATTATGTGTTTTGCTCATGTATATTCTAGATCTGAATACTGATGCAGATATTATTCTGTAAATGATATGATCTGGGTATAACTAAAGTCTGGAATAGCTGCAGAACTCTGAATATATATTTGTAAATGTATACGTTGGTTGGCTTTGAGAAAAGCGAGTGTACATGTAGGTTCGACACATGGAAGTAGAGTATACCTTATAAAATATATTTCAGTTGTTTCTCTTTACTGTTGCAGAGTTTTGGGTTCTAGTTTGGGTTTTGGTTACTGTATTCTGGTGACAGTATTCTGAATGATCAGATTAATGGGTGGTCTAAATGAATGATTGATTCGGCTATGGTTGGTTCAAAAGGTGATTGGTTGATACATATATATTTGATGATTGAATGATGTTTGTCGAGTCATAAAAAGGGTCTTTTTCACCTCTAATTACCTCACATTAGTTTGTCAATCCAAGAACGTTTTTTTATTTCAAAGAGTGTCTCAGTTTGAGGCTGTCATTTGTCAGAGTAATGCTACTAGTATAGTGCTCAAAATACAAGAGTAAATGGATGCTTAAAACAAGATCTACTTACAGTAAAGCACTTTAAAGTTGAAATCATGCATTCAAGAAACTATGCAATTTATCAGTCAAGGGTCCAGTAACAATAACTCATCCCTCTGTAAACTGATGTAACTAAAGATAATCAAGGAACAAATTGTCAATCTGGGGACTAGACAACAAATGTCAACGCCCACTACAGTTTCAGATCGTTCTGCACACCAAAGAAAATAATCAGGAAATGGAACAACAACTAGGAAATGTAACATCAACTAATTCTTAGGAACAACAACACCTTAATCTTCAGAAATAAGTGCAGCAATCGTATCCTACATAAATTAGGTAGCAATCCTTACTCTAAAGGTAAATTGGTCAGCACACGGAAATAGAACGACAACTAATTAGCAATGAAATATGGAACAATACTCAAAGCCAAAATGTAAGTGCACACACAACACGCCTTAGGAAAAGCAGTAATTTGATTTCGATACCACCAATATCAATCTTAATTATCAGGAATAACGATTGCAATTTGTAACAGAACAACAATGTCAGTTGAACAACAATCGTGATTAAATGTAAACCATAGATGAATAGAACAATACCAACTTATGGATGTTACAGCACGGTTACTTAGTAATTGAACAACGATAGCATTCCATAAAGACCAGCAATATTATATTAATGATTAAAGGAACAACAATGCGTTACAGAGCTAGAGTGAATAATACAACATTCCTGTCACAAAGAACAAATTGCTCAGTCAAACATAAATCAAATGTAACAAAGTCGTGATGTAAAATAACAAAACATATCAGATTACCGAACAAAGCTAATAATGGAAACTACGGACAAATGAAAGGTAATAGTACAAGAGCAAGTGTTCCACCAGGGTCGGGCCCTTAGCCTCCAGGGATACACCGCTTGAGATTATTCTAGGATCAAAGGTGAAACGACAACCAAGTTTATATTAAAGCATTAAAACAGAGTTACAGCGAATCACTTCTCGACGAGAGTCAATAATCAAAGTCTCAAATTCAGAGAAAAGTTACATAGAAAAATGACAGCAAATCCCCCCTCGAGCTAGCAGTGCTGCCCCTTCTTATAACAGCTAAGGCGGAGATATTAATGTTGCAAAATTAGTTAAAGCAGCGATCCCTCAGGATCAAAGGATCCTGAGGGATTCGCCAAACTGTTAATTCCCAGTTATCCATTTGCTTTCTTGCGCCGAGTCGATATCTCCATTTCCTTTCCCTGGCTGATATGCTTTAATTTGGATCGCCTTGTTTGCATGTGGTTCCCCACCAAAGGGACATCAGTTAACTTGGCCCTGTCTTTTTCTTTGGAACGACAATCTTTCGTTTTTCCTTTTTCTTGCATAAGAAATGGCAATTATCAGTGTTTCCGTGTTGCATATAAATCCCACAGATTTTGTCATGATTTCTTATTATCTACCTAGTTCATGATGCAAAGGGGTTGTGAGTTTTAATGAAAAGATACCAAAATAATCAACAAAAACATACCTTCTTTAGTACTCCACACACCCCCCTGCTTACCCTTTTTCATGCCCTCATGAAAACATTGTAGTTGACATGTAAGGCAGTGAGAGAGTAGGCTAGAGATGGGATCTCATGTGGTGGTCTACAGCCATGATGCCTAACTAGGTGTTCAAAAAAATGGTCTGTCTAACCCTCAGGCATCTCATACAGGGCTTGGTATCCAGGTGCAGGGTGCCAAATAGTCAGACTCCAGAACCTATATCCTAACCAAGATGGCCCTGCTCTCAAGATAAATTCACCATAGAGGTTCAAGTGATCAGCGACTAAATTAAAGTTTTCATAATTAAATGATTCCCTAAGTTGGATATTCGGATTAGAGATTTGATATCGAAATTTAGCCGCATCAATGACAAGGTCTTTAATAGTGAAAAAGTATTCTATTCCCTACCGATTGATTGTTGTATGAATGGGTCCTAATGCTTCAATCACGCCTGGAGTCCCCATGAGGTTCCTATGTTCCCTCCACAATTGCATTGGATTTCTAGGCTCAGCTCTTACCCATAAGTATAATCTGTTTTCTTGTCTTTGGAAGGCATTATAGGCTTTAAGCCATTTGATTTGATTAACACCAAATGAAATAAATGGCTGTAGTTGGATATCCCCAACAAAAGGGTCGGGGTTCTGCTCTGTCTCTTGGTCTAACACAAGGTTATGTAGATAGAATTCACACAGTAATCTTTGAACCTTTACTCCGTAGTGCTTACAACAATTTATAAAATCATCAATGGTATTAATTTGTATAGGGGCTCCTGCTCTGACAACTTTTATTTTCAATTGCAAATATCATTCCATTAAAAATAAGGCATAGTTCTTAGCAGGGGCTCTACATGCTAGGATGTCAGTGTACAGAGAGCATAAGGTATCCATCTGCTTGATAACTATATCTAACCTACAAGTTACCTTTACGACTTTTTCTTCTTCCTTTCGCCATCCTTCAAAGGCCTGGCTTTCGGATAAATTGACATTCCTTAGCTATTGTTGTAATTCTTTATACCTTTCTCGAGGAACCGTTTGTTCTGTGAGCTTTTCTGCTGCTTGCTGAGCTTGCATCAAACCCTCTCGTAGGGTTACCATCCTCGGATCACTATTCCACATGGTAGTGGTGAGCGGAAGGTTCACTTGAATCTTCTTATTGCATCGTCTCATGTTTATGGTTTGCATTTCTTCAGAGGGTTGTGCCTCTATTTGCACTTCGTTGTCACAGGCCGATATATCATCTGTTTGTACTTCAACATGGGTAATAGTTGAATGCTGTTCCATTTGGTTTTGAACAACATACTACTCCTTAACAAGGTTTTGAATGGCAGACTGCTTTTCAACAGGGTTTTGAATAGCAGACTGCTCCTTAGCAGAGTTAGGAACAACAGACTGCTTCTCAACAGGGTTTGGAATAGCAGACTGCTCCTCAATAGGGTTTGGAACAACAGACTCCTCCTCAACATGGTTTTGAATAGCAGGGTGGACTTGAGTCCTTCGAACCTTTTTCTTGAGGGGTCTTGCTGGAGTGGTTGCATGTTTCACCCCCAAAGTCCTTTTTACCCTCTTCCTCATTTTCAAAACCCTGATTTGTTGTCGAATTCGAGCTATCACGTTTAGTAATCTTTGATGTTCTTTCCATAATCTCTTAATTTTTTCTATTTCCTTAGAAGGAACAGCTGTCTGTTTACTCGGGCCTGGATTGTTATCTTGGTCAATTCCCTGGTTTTCTCCTTGGGGTGCTCCTTCGTTGTTCTATTCTGGTTGCTTAGGAGTAAAAACCCTAGCCGGTTCTATTATTTCCTAGGTGACTTCTTTTTCCACCCCTTCTTCTTCCTGAAATTCTTCCGGTGTAGTCTGGCTAGGAACCAATTGTTCCTCCTCTGTACCACTTCTCTCTCCTGTCATACTTTCATCATGAACAGGCTGATTCTCTTTTTCTACCTCCTCGTCATGTAATTATTTGGGTGCATTTTTGTCCTAAGCAGAATGTTCTTTTGGTTCTTCTTCAACTTGGAGGTCTAGCGGGCTGAGAGGTTGGGCATATTCGCCCATATTGGCCAATTCATCTTCTTGCAATGGATTTTGCAATGGGTTGTCTTCACGTTGCTCTGTGTCTTCCTCCTCCTACCTAGGTTGCTCGATCTCTTCCTCCGTTTCTCCTTCCTCATTTCCTTGCTTTCCTTTCTCATTCTCTTCTCTCTAATTGCGGGGGTTGCTCATCCCCTGAATCATCTATCTCTACTAGTTGGCTAGTATCCCCTTGGGAATTTTCCAACCTCCCTTTAATCCGTGCCAATTTGACTGATTTCCTTTGTTTTAATGGTCTATCTGGTGTACTGGTGGCATGCTTACATTTTGGGGATGGCATAGTCAATCCCCCGTCTATCATGGCAATTAGCTCTTCCCAGCTGCTCTATTGCTGGGCGAAGCTATGGCTAACTATCAACTGTATCAACCCATGGTGACTTACTACTGATTCTACATGTTGTGCCTTTTTCATGCTTCGAGCAACATCATCAAGTAATGAATTTAAAAATGCAGGTAAGTTTATAGAGCATTTCTGTTTTAATACGGCTAAAAGTTTAAGGTGTCATGGTCTTACCACGTCTTTCCTGCCTTCACAGGTGATATAGCTCTGGATGATCTTCGCCAATTCTGCCCATGGCTCTCCCAATGCTGCTGGTAGAACTCCCTTTCCTCTGACTGTCAGGTTCTGGCCTTCATCCTGGAAGATTTTCATGATCTTTTGCAGTCTCTTCTTCTTTAACATCCACACAGGTCCAGTGGCTGGCAGTCCCGAGACCTCTTCAATTATGTCATTGGTGACTTCTATGTGTCTCCCCCTTACTGTGGAGTGATCTTCTTTCAAGTTCTGCAAGAATTCTATTGCTATGGTCTCATTGGATTCCTGTAAATGATTGAGATAAATTAACCAACCTGCTCTTGCCAGGATTTCCTGTGTAGCATCAGAGACTGTCAATACCTATGGTTCTCTCTGAATTAATCTTCCTCCCATGCTTTTGGTTTCACTGTAAAAAATCTCAGAGATGGCAATGGAACAACAGGCTGTTCCAACTGTTAGAACACAAAAAAACTAACAAAACAGCAGGACTCGCTCAAATCCTGAGTCACTTACTAATCACCGCAGAGCATTCTATGGAAATGGCTTAGGAACAGCAAGCCATGCAAATTAAAAAAATAATATACCGTTGAGCCTTGCTATTCCCAAGTAAACAATTTCCCGAATAGTAGTATGACACGTATACCAACGAATGATGAGGTTACCTGCCTCCCCCCTGCAATGTAATAGGTCATCCTCGGCCGTCAAATGAGGGAGCGGTGTGCCGAACTACCAGAATACAAAGTCATAAAGGAACAACGTATGCTGAAATGCCATGTTTTACAAAAGGAGCAGATTGCCGAAATCGAGGTGTATAGCCGGATCGCTTAACAAATAAGAGACTGCTATGATATGATGCAAGGTTGGGAGGATAGGACAGATGACGTGCACACAGAGTCGAATGCGGTCATTATCAACTTTCCCGTCATGATTGGTTATAATAGATTTTCATATGTTTAATGGTTCGAGGAAATGATATGCATAATCTTATGTGACATATTACAAAGGTATAAGAAACAGAAGGGTGTTGATGATTACTATTGGTGTATAAAGAATGTGACTTCAATACCATTAACAGAGCTCTGCTGTCGACAGGTGTCCATAACCTTGACAAAGTTGTTTGTTTCACCCATGGAACCATGATCCTTTGTGTATGCTTAGGAAGTGTTGTGCAATGTCAAAATGTAGGTCATTATGCTAGTTTGGTGACCAGTTAAATCATAATGCCATTCACCAGGAAGGAGTGAAAGGTGGGTAGGTCGACTCGTGATGAGACCTCCTATTCCAAGGACTCTTTATATATATATATATATATATATATATTGATGTGCCTCTTGGACCATATCCCTGGTGTGGTGGCCATAATGGGAATGCCACTTCACTTTCTTCCTTATGATGAGACCCCCTATCCTGCATTTGACAACCCATAAGTTATATAAACTTTTTTCTATTTTTTTCATAAATTATTCCCTATTTATACACAAAGGGTGGTTCAACACTCCTTAAGAGTAGGAATGGTGGAAGAAGTCTTAACATCTCAATAGAAAAATACAGACACTTTGTTCTTATTCCTTAATAATGATAAAAAAATATTATGAGCATTTTAAAAAGAACCAACATGATAAAGACAACCAATCATATCAGTATTAGTAGAATAATGACAGCAAAAATAATGGATAATTGTGTCCTTTCCTCTTTCCTCTTACCAATTCAAATCAATTTCTTGTAAAAAAAGAGCGATTTTATATAATTTACTGATTTCAATGTAGTTTTGTATCCATTGCATAAGTGCGTAGTTGTGTTCCAAAAGACTTGAAATAGCAGGAACAACAGGCATCTTTAAATTGGAACAACGAGGAGAGCAAGCATAATTTAAAGGAATACGAGAATGTTGTTGTTTCAAAAAGGAAGAGCAAAAGAATACAAGTGTTGTTCCTTTGAAAAAGGAACAACAAAAATCAAAAGTGTTGTTCCTTTGGGAAAGGAACAACAAAAAATGCAAATGTCGTTCCTTTGGAAAATGAACAACAAAAATCAAAAGTGTTGTTCCTTTCAAAAAGGAGCAGTAGAAAATGCAAATGTCGTTCCTTTGGAAAAGGAATAACAAAAATCAAAAGTGTTGTTCCTTTGGAAAAGGAACAACAAAAAACGCAAAGGAACAACAAAAAATGTAAATGTCATTCCTTTGGAAAATGAACAACAAAAGTCAGAAGTGTTGTTCCTTTGGAAAAGGAATAGCAGAAAACGCAAATGTTATTCCTTTGGAAAAGGAACAGCAAAAATCAAAAGTGCTATTCCTTTGGAAAAGGAACAACAGAAAATGCAAATGCCGTTCCTTTGGAAAAGGAATAACAAAAATCAAAAGTGTTGTTCCTTTAGAAAAGGAACAGCAGAAAACGCAAATGTCGTTCCTTTGGAAAATGAACAACAAAAATCAAAAGTGTTGTTCCTTTGGAAAATGAACAGTAGAAAATGCAAATGCCGTTCCTTTGGAAAAGGAACAACAAAAATCAAAAGTGTTGTTCCTTTGGAAAATGAACAACAAAAAACACAAATGCCGTTCCTTTGGAAAAGGAACAACAAAATGAAAGTGAAAAAGGAACGGAAAAGTGAACGGCTGACCCAAAAGATGTTGTACCTTTGGAAAAGGGACAACAAAACGAAAATGTTGTTCCTTTGGAAAAGGAACAGCGAAAATGACAGTGTCATTCCTCTTGAAAAAGGAACGACAGAAAAAATGCAAGCGTTGTTCTTTTGAAAAAAAAAAGGAACAAGAGAAACGATAGAATTGTTGCTACTTCAAAAATGAACAGCAAAGTGCTAATACACAAATATGTACAGAAAATGATTTAACAAAACAAAGAAATTATGTACAAAGTGTAAAAACAGGTGAATCACTTAATGAATCACAGGTGAGGAAGATTTCTCTTCCTCCTCCAAAATTTTCATGTCGGAGTCTTTGCGTAGTTGCTGATAGAAGAACTCCCGAGTAAGTGGTTTACGATATAGTCAAACTCGGTGGCCGTTTGCCTTGAAGGTATATCCAGACCCGTCATTGGTGGTTAGAGTAAGGGTGCCATTATCATGTACCTTTTGGATTTCATATGGCCCCAGCCAACGAGTCTAAAGTTTCCCGAGAAAATCTTGAAACCCATAATTGTATAAAAGCGCCCAGTCTCCTTCGCGGAAGACTTTATTTTAATTAGAGCATCATGCCATTTAGCTCATTGTTGTTGGATTAATGCAGTGTTTTGGAGGGAAGAGAGCCTGATTTCATCTAGCTCATTGATCTATTGTAATCTATTAATCTATGCCTCATTTAGATCCAAGCCGACTTCTTGTGCTATTCGTAGTGTTTGGATTTCAAATTCTATGGGAAAGATGGGTTCCTTTCCAAACACCAATTGGTATGGTGAATAGCCGGTAGTGCTTCTCCATGTTGTTCTGTAAGCCCACAAGGCTTCTGGTACTCTTGCAGCCCAATCACGTCTATGTGATGCAATGGTTTTTGTTAAGACTGCTTCTATTATTTTATTGTTGCTTTCTACTTGACCATTTCACTGTGGGTGGTATGGAGAAGTGATTTTGTGCTGGATATGATAATTTTTTAGTGTTGCAGCAATCTTGTTACCAGCAAACTGTGGTCCACCGTCTGTAATTATATCTCTTGGAAGCCCATAACGCACAAATATATGGAATAGGAACTGTATGACAAAATCCTCTGTAGCTCTCGGCAATGCCTCTGCTTCAACCCATTTGGTGACATATTCTGTTGCTACCAAAATATACGTTTTCTGGTTCAAGGGTGGGTTGATTGGTCCAACGAAATCTAGAGCCCATCACTCGAATGGTTCAATAACTAGCTGTGGATTCAGGGGCATTTCGTCGGACTGACCAGGGCGTCTTGCTCTTTGGCAACTGTCACAGGCTTGAACGAACTTCTTTGCATCTTTGAAGATTGTGGGCCAATAATACCCTATTTGCAGGACCTTATGCCCAGTTCTGCGATTGGCGAAATGTCCGCCACATGGTCCGTCATGACAAGCTTTTAAAATATCAAAAATTTCATCCTCGCGGATGCATCTCCTGATGTGCATATCTGCCTCTGTATGGAAGAGGTAGCCCCCAATCCAAGAAAATCGAGCACTTCGCTGGACAATCTGTTTTCATTCATTAGGGGTTAGATGTTTCGGTAATTTACCTACTGCCAAGTAATTCGCAACATCAACATACCAGGGTGTTTTAATAGTGACAGCGAACAGATTCTCATTTGGAAATTGATCTTCAACTGCTGTTGTGTCCACTGGTTTTGGCATTTGCGAGAGAAAGTAAGCTACAGGATTTTCTTTTCCAGGTCGATCCTTGATTGTAATATCAAATTCCTGCAATAAAATCAGCCATCTAGTTATTTTGCCATTTGTGATTGGTTTATTTGCTAAATATTTTATGGCAGAGTAATCTGTATACAAGATAACAAGATATCCAGTAATGTAATGCCTGAACTTATTGACAACATGTATGACAGCTAGAAATTCCTTTTCAGTAACAGTATAATTCAATTCAGCAGGAGATAAATTTTTGCTAATATAATAAATTGCATATGGTTTTTTATCCTCTTCTTGCCCAAGGACTGCTCCAATAGCTGTATCTGAGGCATCTGATGAAATTTGAAATGGCAAGTCCCAATTTGGTCCTCGAAGGACTGGGGCTGTGGACACAAGCTTCTTCAGATCCTGAAAGGCACGTTCACATTTGTCTGTCCAAAGAAAGTCAACATTACCTGTTAGTGCATACAGCAATGCAGCAATATGCGAAAAATGTTCTATAAACCTTCTATAATAACCAGAAAATCCAAGAAAACTGCGTACCTCTGTTTGAGTGGTAGGAGTAGGAATTAGCAAAATTATTTGAATTTTAGATGGGCCTACCTGTATGCCAATTGTTGAGATACAATGGCCTAGGATAAGTCATTCAGTCATCATCATATAACATTTTTCATGGCTCAAACAAAGCCTGGTGGCAATGCAGCGCTGTAGGACTTTTTCCAGTGTGTCCAATGCTGGGTCAAAATCATCTCTGTATGGTGTAAAGTCATCCATATATACTTCGAGTCCTTCATTTATTAAGTCTGAAAAGATGATGAGGATAGCCCTTTGAAATGTGGCAGGAGCATTGCATAAGCCAAAAGGTAGAACTCTATAGGAAAATGTTCCCCAAGGACAAGTAAAAGTGGTTTTGTCTTGGTCTTCAGGGGCAATCTGAATCTAATTGTATCCACTGAAGCCATCTAAGAAAGAAAATAATTTCTTTCCTGCCAAAGTGTCTAATACTTGGTTAATGAATGGAAGGGGAAAGTGGTCTTTTTGTGTTGCTTTATTTAGATCTCTATAATCTACACAAATCCTCCACTTTCCATTTTTCTTTGGTACCACCACAAGTGGGGAGACCCATTTACTATCGGAGATAGGGTAGATGAAGTTGACATATAAAAGTTTTTGAAGTTCAGCTTTTACAACATATTTTAGATGAGGATTAAGTCTCCTTTGTGGTTGGCGAACAGGTCTCGCATCTTTTTCTATGTAAATGTGGTGTGTACATAATTGGGGATCAATTCCTTTCATATCAGGGTAGTCCCATGCAAATGCTTCGTTATATTTCCTCAATAGTTGGATGAGCTTCTTTTCTTGTTCGGAAGTGAGGTTGGCATTAATGTTTAAAGTCTTTCCTGGCTCAATTTCCACGATTTTGCTATTTGAAACAGAGGTAGTAGGTATTGTTTGATTATGAGTATCTTTAAGAGGATCTTCTTCTAATTCATTATCAAATGCTGGTTCTATCATGTGACATTGTATGTGGGATTTGGGTTTAGCTTGGCTAATAAAATTGTTAATGGCATCATCTTCTGTTTGGTCTTTGAAATCAATGGTCTCTTTTATAGTTAATGGAGATCTAATATTTTCGGTGAGGTATGATACAGGATGCTTGTTAGTTTTTATTATTGTGACACTTGGCTGCGCTGGAGGGTATAAAGCTAGGTTCTTGATATTTGCCCCTCTGGTTATGGTCATATTGCCTTGTCGGCAACCAATGTAAGCATCGACAGTTGCAAGCCAAGGTCTGCCTAAAATCAATGGATGTCCATCAAGTCAGTTTTTGGGGTTTATTATTAGAAAGTCGGCCGGATACTCCCAGGAGTCAACAGATACCATGATGTCATGTAGTGTGCCCTCTGGCCTAACCACGGATCGGTCAACCAATTCTAATAAAGTAGAGGTCGGTTCTACTGATGTAATGCCCAGTTTTTGGCAAGTGGTAGTTGTTAAGATATTGATTGCAGCTCCTAAATCAACTAATGAATTTGAGAAGGTTTGACCATAGATTTGTACGGTTACTATTGGATTTCCTGGGTCCTTGTATTTCATGGGTGTTTCTTTTCCTGCTAATAAATCGAATAGAGTGCTGACTACTTGGACTCTTGGATTGTTTGTTATATTCCTCCTTGGTTTCTTTATACATAATTCTTTGATAGTCTTTGCATATATCAGGATGTCTTGAATGGATTGGAGGAATGGAATTTTTATGTATAGGTTTTTTAATTATCCCAGAATGTCAAAATCAGGATATTGTATGGGTCAAGGTATAATTAATCATTCTGGGAATGGGGGAGAGGATGTGGTTGCTTGAATGTGGATTTGTTGTCTGGTCACATCCTCTTCTTGTGGGGGTTGTTCTATAGGTAACTGATTTTCACTTTGAGCTGTTTTATCTCCCTCTGTTTTGATGATGCGCCCAGATCTCAATTGAAGGTCATTACACTCCCTTAGATCGGTTCCTATTTATGGTGTTTCAATTATTTGGATAGATTGGACCGGTCTATTATTCGGATTAGGATTGGGTTGGGCTGGGAGTTACGGTCTTAAGTTAGGCTGGGGGTTTTGTTGTAAGGCTGGCAGTGTAGGTTGAGGGAGTGGGATAATTCATACTGGCTGATTTATCGGTGATGAGCCCCAAAATTGGGTAACTTATTGGGCTCATTTTTCTTAATTGTTCTTCACCAATCCACCAATTTTCATAGTTCATGCATGTTTTTGAGTATATTTATGTTAATTGAACGAATGAGGATAGTCACTTTACCAAGAAGGCTAACACATAGTTATTGCAGATTTTTGGACAACGTTTGGACCAAGGCCAAGCATTTATGAGCTAGATGACAACCAAACAATGAGGGAACAAGGGTGAGGATTCGTAGGAAGGGTGTCTCCTGCACTAAATGGCCCCTTCCTCGAATTCTCCACCCTTAACTCAGAGTTCAGCAGGCCACCAAAAACGATTCCCAAGGGCAATCGAGCAGTTTTGTGAAAAGTGGCTATTTACTGGCAGTTTGAGCAGCCGAACCCCTTGAGTTAAGGAGGGCTGGAGGAACTCGTAGTGTATAAGAAGGAAGGCTTCCAGCCTTCCTAGGTTACTTTCGGAACATTTGTATTGTGCACTCTAGTGCTGCTCTGTTTTTGCTCATTTGTGGAGCTTTCGCTGTAAACATTTCTGTAACATGGTTATTTTCTGAATAATGGAGATTAGTTTCATTTTGCTTCAGTTCTCAGCTTCTTTTTAGGAGCCTGTAGATCTTGGAATTGGGCCCAACCCAAGTGCTAGGACCTCCTCTGTGAACTGTTATATGTTTTTGCTGCTTTTAATTAATTTCTGCTAGTAGGTTACAATCTTGTTTGGTCATTTATTTCATTTTTGCTGATAGAAGTAGTTGCTCATGTTTTAAGCTGATTTAGTAGGTTGGTAATATAAAATATCTTCAAAAGGGCTACCAAGCAACCCCTGATCTCACCTCTCCTTCCTCGGGACCATGAGCTGAGACCAAGGTGTCCTTGCTGCCATAAAAACATTGTTCTTGCTTCTTCATGCAATTTCTAGTGTTAGATTCGTATTTGCAAAAGTTGGTTCCAGTTGGGATTACATGCTTAGATCCATTCTTGAGTGGTTTCCGTAGTTGTTTTACATGAATTGCTGCCAATAAACTTCTGTTCATCATGCTTATGGTTTCTAGGTCAAATTAGGTCAGAATATCTAGATCTTTGGTTTTCTTAGTCTTTGTTGGTTAGCTTTGGAAAATAACGTGCAAAGTACCTGTGATACCTCCTCACCTATCCTTACCCCATCCATGCAACCTGTTGTGCCCTCTAGCTCAGATCCTTGCCTCTCATTTGCCACGTTGTCACACTTTGCCCTAGTTCCTACATTCTTGCACAACATTGCTTCTCTTATCTTTGAACCAACCCAATCGCTTTAGCCACTGTCCATCCTCAATCACCAAGTCCTAGACCTCCTCCCTCACTTATCTTACCACCATACCCACTTCTTCACCTTTCTGCCACCATCAACCCTTCAAAATTCCCTTTCGGAACATCTTGTAGAAGCTACAGTACATCCTGTAGAACCCCTGCAGACTTCTTGTAGAAGCTCATGGAAGTGGTTTCTTGAGATCTGATCACTGTGAAACTCTTTGGAAGGGTGCTAGGGACCCCTTAGGCCCTCTTTTCACCTTCCCAACCTCCTGCAAGCATTCCCTCTCGCCAATCCACCTCTGCACAATAAAAAACAGTTAAAACACATGAATAATAATCCTACAAGATTACTCAAAAGTACAATAAGATGTTTTCTTCATATTTCTCTTCAGAAGTAGCTTAGTCACATGCATTTTACCTTTCTGAAAGTCAATGGCATCCATTTCCACCGCTTTCATCGCTTTTCTTGCACCAGTAGGGTTAGTCAGTAAAACTAGGGTTTGCTAGGGTTTGCATTTCCTTTTAGCTTTTAGTTTCTTTCTGCAAGTAGATTAGCCTCCTTTGAGTTAGCCTTCATCCATCACAGTTAAAAGCTTCTTCTAAGAGCTCATAGAAGTTGGCTTAAGCTCCTAGAAGACTTGTGCCAGCTGATCAAGTGACAACCGCGGCAAGAGATAGTACTTGTGCATATAGCACCGTCGCTTCCAAGTTTGTTACGAACTACCGGGTTGATAAAATTAAAGAAGGGAGCCTTAGGATTTGCAGCATTATTGCTGCAATACTGGAGCCCACCATCTTTTTGGCACCGTTGTCGGGGAAGCGTCAGAGTATTTGTGATTGCTGCTTTTCTTCTATTTTCTACTACAAGATTCTGCTAAGTAGTTTATTTCATTTCCATTCTGCAATTTCATTTCCGCAAAAGTAGACTTGACATTTCCTACTTTCCTAGACTAGCATTTCAATTCTGCAAGCATAGACTAGCATTTCAATTCTGCAATTTCAATTCCACAAGCATAGATTAGCATTTCAATTCCGCAAGCGTAGATTAACATTTCAATTCTGCAATTTCAATTCTGCAAGCGTAGCCTAGCATTTCATTCCTGCAATTTCATTTCAACAAAATAGATTAGTCCTTTCCTGCTTTCATTTCAATTCTGCATTTTCATTTCAGCAAGATAGATTTTAGTTAGTTACAGTTCAATCTATTTTAGTTTGCAGGTACAAGCAAAAAAAAATATATATATATATATATATATATATATATATTAATAAAAAATAAAAATAAAAATCAACCAAAAATAATTCATTTCATGCCTCGTAGGAATAGAGACAATACCGGAAAATTATTACCCAACAGCCCACCACATCACTGAGTCACCCTTCTCTCTTCTCCGGTGGCAGTGATCCAGAAGAACCTATAGGTGAACCTCCAGAGATATACAAAGATCCTATAATAGAAGAAGAGCAAGAAAACATTCCTCTTGAGACCATGGCTGAACGCAGAAACGGTATAGAAGACAGGGAGAGAATAGAAGGTGCCTTTCCCATGTGAGAGACCAATGGGGACACAAAAATGAAAAACATAAGTCCCTCATCCTTACCTCACTTCCATGGATTGACCACTGAAGACCCTGATACCTTCTTGTTTGAGTTTGTTGTCCTTTGTTGAACTTATGACTATGCAAAAAACGAGCAAAAGTTGAAGCTCTTTCCCTCTACCCTCAAGGATGCAGCGCTATGCTGGTTCATGGGGTTACTCAGAAACAGTATCACAATTTGGGCCCAAATGTAGCAAGCATTTAGCAACAAATACCGGGACTACCGTAGGTCAAAGGAAACGAAGGGAGAAATCTTTCGGATGACCATGGGGAGCGATGAATTTTTAGAAGACTATGAAGAGAGGTTCCAACTTAGTTATAAAAGGGTCAAGTGCACACTTGACCTTAAATCTCTGAAGCTGGTTCTACTCCGAGGAATCCCTGAAGACCTTTTAGATACCCTCCATTTGCTAGCTGGTGGAGACATTTACCAACTACCTTATGAGGACATAAAGCCTGTGTTTAGAAATCATTATAGGGCAGTCTGGAAAAGGGGTAGGGGGAATCTGCTTTCAGCTAGTGCCAGCTTCTCCAAACATGATTTTACAAATCAAATGGAAGACCTTAAAAGTGAGATGAGACAGACCCTTGCCATGCAACTAGATACTTTCCGAATCCAACAGAAGAAAGAGGAAGCTGAGAGGGCTTTGGCCATCTTTTGTCCTAGATGCACAAGGAAGCATCCTAAGAACGAGTGTCCTTTGCACTCAATAGAGGTATGTTTCATTTGCGAGGAAGACCATCCTACGAACCAATGCCCAACCTTTCCCAGATTTAAAGCCATGTACCAAGGGGCCGAGGGAGCCACTGAACCACTCTACTTCCTCAACCAAAGGAGGCCGCATGGATCCAGACTTTACCAGCAGGGGATGCAAGGGACATCCCAAACTTATTATCACGCCAACCAATCCGCTCATATACCTTCTTGGGGCCCCTCTACTCATCCTTCCTGGTCGACACCTCCTCCTTGGTCTTATCCATCTCAATACCATACTCAACCTGCTACTCATTCGTTTCACTCTCATGTTCAACCACAACCTCAGTGGAATGCACCTCGGCCGGGGTGGAGGCCCCAATACAATTCTCCTCCCACTATTTTTCCTCCACCACCTGCTCCACCTCAACCATTACCTCCTGCTCCTCTAAGACAACCTCAGATGCCTGCTCAACCGAACCTGAACCCTAACAATAGACATGCCCAACAGGTATATACTGGAGAGACAAGATGCCCTACCTACGTTGTGGAGATTCAGGAGATCAACCTACGATCTAGGAAGGTCCTCCCAGATCGCCAACCTACTCTAAAGGATGAGGAGGAGAAACAGGAAAGTGAACTCAAAGCCATTCCACCCTTTCCTGAGAGACTAACGGTAACCACACAACCAAACCCGGAGGAGACTGAACTTCTGGGAGAACTTAAACAATTGTGTGTGAAAATACCACTTCTCTAGGCCATAAAAGATGTACCTATCTACAACAAATTGATCAAGGATAAGTATTTCAGGCACCCAGGCAGGCGCAAGAGGGATGCCCCAACTATCAATGTCATAGGACAACTGTCCGATCTGATGTTGGGACAAGTAACCTGTCCAAAATATTTGGACCCTGGGAGTCCTATAGTTGATGTCCACATCAATGGTACCATCATCCCCCACACCTTGATTGATCTAGGGGCTGCCATTAATGTGATGACCAGGGACACTATGCTCAAACTTAACCTTCAGAGTTCCTTAAGGAAGACCTCGATAGTACTGCAGTTAGCAGACCGCTCCACCGTGACTCCCGAAGGGATTGTGGAAGATGTCCTAGTCTCTGTTGATTCTTGGGAATACCCTGTAGACTTCTTGGTCCTTCAACCAAAGGCAAAACTCACTGGATACCCCCTCATTTTGGGAAGGCCTTGGTTGGCCACTGCAGATGCTTACATCAGTTGTAGAGTAGGGAACATGACCATCAAGAATGGGCCTATGTCCAAACAACTAGTCCTATATCCTCCTGCCCAACCTCTATTAGAACATGATTTACCTCTCTGGTTGGAGGAGGGAGATGAGGATGAGGTCTACTCCGCACCATTATGCACCGTAAAAGCCACCAGGGGAGGTCCTCAAACCGAGGATGACCTAATTGAGAATCTGATTCAAAATCCACCTCCCAATGTGCTGCCATTAGAGGAGTTGGTGGAGGGAACCCAAGCCAGCGCTCTAGTGGACTTCTGTGTGGCTAATCCGACCTCTCCTAGAGTTAAGAATGTGGAATTTGGCCCTGAAAGAACCTTAAAGATCAGCTCATCCCTATCTCCCTCTCAGGAGAAGGAGCTGTGTAGCTTATTGAACCACCATTTGGATGCTTTCACTTGGAGCTATAAGGAGATGAAAGGAGTCCATCCTTCGGTCTATACCCATCACATTTACATCAAAGAGGATTGCAAACCGGTTAGGCAGCCTCAGAAGAGAATGAATCCAGCCCTTAAGGACATTGTCAAAGAAGAATCACAAAATTTGTTGGATGCCGGATTCATCTACCCCATCTCTGACAGTGAGTGGGTCTCTCCTTTGGTGCTTGTGCCCAAGAAAAATGGGAAGTGGAGAATCTGTGTAGATTACCGAGAACTTAACAAAGCCACCAAGAAGGACCATTTCCCTTTGCCTTTCATAGATCAGGTGTTATATGGACTGGTAGGGAAGAAGTTCTTCTCTTTCCTAGATGGGTTCAATGGGTATAATCAGATCCAAATCAGCCCAGAGGACCAAGATAAGACCACCTTCACTTGTCCATGGAGTACCTTTGCCTACCGGGTCCTTCCCTTTGGGCTATGCAATGCTCCTGCCACTTTCCAGAGAGCAGTACTGAGCATATTCGCGGAGCTAGTTCATGATTCGGTAGAAATCTATATGGATGACTTTACTCCTTATGGGTCCAACTTCCAAGAAGCATTGGCTAACCTAAGAAAAGTTTTAACCAAGTGTATTGAGATGAAGCTGTCCCTCAGTCCCGAAAAATGTGAATTCCTGATGATTGAAGGGACCGTGCTAGGTCATACAATTTCTCAGCAAGGATTACAGGTAGATCCAAACAAAGCTGCTATCATCCAAAAGGTTCCACCTCCTCAAAAGGTAAGAGATGTTCGAAGCCTCCTAGGCTTAGCAGGATATTATAGAAGATTCATTGAAGATTTCAGTAAGTTAGCCTCGCCATTTTTTGGTCTTTTGGGGAAAGATGTTAAGTTTATATGGATTGACAACTGTTAAGAGGCTCTAGATGAGTTGAAAGATAAGCTAGTAATCGCCCCAATCTTGAGAGGTCCGAACTGGGCCCTACCTTTACACATCCACACTGATACCTCAAACAAAGCCATAGGGGCAGCCTTGAGACAAGTCGAGGAGAAACTGCCATATGCCATCTACTTCATCAGCAAAAACCTATCCAAGGCAGAGTTGAACTATACCGTAATCGAGAAAGAATTCTTGGCCGTAGTCCATTCCTTAAACAAGTTCAGACACTACATCACTGGTTATCAAACATTTGTACACACTGATCATGTTGTGATTAGATATTTAATGAATAAACCTGATGTAAATGCTTGTATCTTTAGATGGTTACTTTTGTTGCAGCAATTTGATTTGACCATTGTTGACAAGCCAGGTAAGGAAAATGTTGTCGCTGACTTTCTGTCTAGACTAGATTTGCCTGCAGGTGAAGAAGGGATGGTAGATGATCAAAGCCGGATGAACACCTGTTTGATATTTCAGTACCCTCTCCATGGTTTGCTGATATAGCAAATTACTTGGTTTCAGCACAGTTCCCTCCGCACCTATCCTCAAAAGAGAAGAGAAAAATTGTGAGGAAAAGTGCCCCATTCACTTTGATTGGAGGCAACCTATTTAAACTTGGGCTGGATCAAATATTGAGGCATTGTGTTAGGGAGGAGGAAGTTTTTGACATCCTCCTCACCTGTCACGATGGGCCATGTGGAGGCCACTTTGCAGCAAAAAGGACTGCCTTCAAAATTTTACATACAAGCTACTATTGGCCCACTCTTCATCAAGATGTCAGAAGATACATCAACCAATGTGACCGATGTCAGAGGATGGGGAAACCGACTCCAAGGGATGAGATGCCTTTCCAACCTCAAGTGACTTTCGAGCCATTTGAGAAGTGGGGCATGGATTTTGTGGGTCCTATCAATCCTCCTTCGAAGCATAAGTCTTACATCATTGTGTGCATAGACTACCTGACAAAGTGGGCAGAGGCAAAGGTAATCAAGGTAGCAACAGAAGAAAAAGTGGCTGAGTTTTTGAGGGAAAATATCTTCTACAAGTTTGGCTACCCAAGGGAATTAGTCACAGATCAGGGAAGTCAGTTTACCTCTAACCTGATTGAAGACCTGCTTGCTCATCACAAGATTAAGCATAGGACTTCCACCCCTTATCATCCGCAAGCAAATGGGCAGGTGGAAGTCACTAACAAAGCTTTGGAAGAGATTTTGACTAAAGTAGTGAGCAGCAACAGAAAAGATTGGGCAGATCGCTTGGTTGAGGCCACCTGGGCCTACAACACCACTTGGAAAACTACCACAGCTTTCACACCTTATGAGCTCGGGAAGAAGGCTTTGCTATCCATAGCATTCAAATAAAACACATTGACGTTGGCAGCTCAGCTGGACCTAGACCTAAGCCATGCACAACAGGAAAGATTACTACAACTGAATGGATTGGACGAACAGAGAATGCAAGCCCTCCTCCACTCAGAAGTGGTCCAACTCCGGAGAAAGATATGGCATGACCGGCACCTTAACGAAAAGCAATTTCAACCAGGAGATTGGGCGCTGCTCTATGATTCAAGATACAAGGATTTCAAAGGGAAGCTAAAGACAAGGTGGCTAGGACCATATACAGTGGAAAAATGCAATGACAATGGTTCGGTTCTCATCAGGACCATTGATGAAGAAGCCATCCCCATGCTCATCAATGGGCATCGACTAAAAATCTACAGGAAACACCTTTCTAGGCAGGAGTTCATTGAAGCTTTGGACAAGTCAGTGCTGGTAGTGGAGCAGAGCCTTGTCTCTACTCCACCCACACCTTGATCATAAAAAAAAAAAAAAAAAAAAAAAAAAAAAAAAAAAAAAAAAGAAGATCCTTGGGTGAAAACCTCTTAGAGGCGCTCGGGCAGGCAGTGAGGGTGAAAACCTCGTGGAGGCACCCTAGTTGTCTCTATGCTTCAAAAAAAAAAAACAATAATGTTTGTTGAAAAATTGCAGGTTGCAGGGTCGTACAAAACAATGGCAGAGGTCGGCTTTAGGTCGCAGGCACACCTCACAAGCACTTCCTCCATGACCACCCCCCTCTCCTAAGATTTGATCACATTCGGGTCATGATTTCACCTTCTACAGGAAATTCGGGGCCTTCTACAGGAAGTTTTGTAGCTTCTACAGGAAGTTCCTGTAGACCCTCCAGACAAGCCAGAATTGATCTTGAGAAAGAATTTAAAAGTTGGAATCTTCCTGATAGGTCTATGAGCACCCCTCCATCACCATTTGTCACCTTGTTTCATCTCTTTGCACCTCCACTGCACGCATCCTGTTATCTGTTCCTGCAGAGTCACACAAACAAAAAACATGTTTTCTTCATACTTCCAGCCAGAATTTTCAATAGAAAAATAATCAGCAGTGTCTCGCTCACCTTACCTACCAATCTCCATCTGGACTCCTCATCAGCCAAATCCTTCGTCAACAGTGTATCCCTGCTCGTTAGCTTGCATCCCAGGGGGAGAAGCAGCTACAGGAATCTTGTAGCAGCTGATCCCTCTGGAAGACACACTCTGGAGATAGGGACAACCGAAAACGACAGAGGAAACATGCAAAAGGGGCTCATTTTGAACGAGAAAATATCATCAACAGCCAAAGCCAAGCGAGCCTGTGCATGCAGCATCAACGAACGAGGAAACGAATCCCAAAACTTGTGCATGCAACACCAACACACGAAGGAATGGGTTCCAATGCCCATGCATGAAGAAACAGCAAACAAAGGAGCGGTTCCAAAACCCGAAGTCTACATAATGCCATCGTGGCCACGCAGGTAAGTGTCTAAACTCATTTGCCAATTGCATAAACTATATTTCAAAAGCTGCATGCATTTGGGATTGGTATGGAATAAAGGGAATCGGTGGCCAGTCAACTGGCCACCCTCAGCCAGTTACATCGCCTTGTGAGATCCGAACAAGCCAGTTGAGGAGCCTCGTGAGATCTGAACAAGCCAGTTACATTCAAAATCACCGCCGAGACGTGAAGCTAACACGTGTGAAGTGTCCATTCAAGGAAAAACCATCAGGAATAGTAGTGGTGGCGGCGGTTAACGACAGGGAGAGGTGATGGCGGTCAGAACTGTGCAGAGAAATTATGGCCATGACGTTGGATCAACGGCCCGGTCCGACCACCTCACTCCCTCACCATGAATCACGCCGAAATTAAAAGATGCTCCACTGAAACCCACACCACTTTCTGTCATTTTGAACTTGCAACGTCCTCGACTAGAGTACGCGTCTACTGCTTCCCAAAAATTGTTAACCAGTCGTCCTCCACTGGATTTTCTACTTGTGTTCGAAATTCTCCCGCGTATCGGGCTTGCTCAGAGGCGCAGTGACATTCTACAGGAACCAGGAAGGTCTTCTACAGGAAGAATCCTACAGGAGATATTGCACAGCTTTCCAGAGCAGGGAAGCCTGGGATCTTTTTCTTCATCGAATTAGGAGCTCTAAGCAAGGTAGGCTCGAAAAACTCCTCTATGCATGGTATGTTTTGGAAAGGTGGTGAATTGAATAGTGTCAGATTGCGAAATCAGAGAAAAGGCTGACTGTGAATTGAAAGAAGAGTGTTTTCCTGTGTATTGCACTAGGTTTCCCAGTTGTTTCTACTCCACGTTTCCTGTTTCTAAAATTATCCTATAAGGAAGACACATGCAGCTGTGAGAGCCAGCCTGTGGATGAAGATTTTAAATTTTCATATCTGAATGTGTGCTGAGAAGAAAACTTGGTCTCTGTCCTCTGTCTGTAGAAGCAAAACTCTTCCTTTCATAACCAAATAGCTGAGAGATGAGTCATAGCAGTCTTGAAACCAGGGAATTGTTGCTCATTGATATTTATAGCCGAGGAATTCTTCCTTGAGTCCAGGGGGAAACCATAAACAACATTCCCTTTTCTGACCAAAGCATAAAAAAGGGAGCACTCTCACCATGCCAGGGGGATTCATAAGAAGGGAACCCTTGGACTCCAGCAAATTGCGTGAGAATCCTGAGGTGGTGAACCTTTTCACATGAGCCAATTGGATGCCGTTCTTTGACAAAATCTAGGGTCACGACTAGGAGATAGCTGAAGAATTTTTAATGTCCCTGAGATCTCAATCCAAGACATAGGCCACAGTCAATTTTAG
Source organism: Pinus taeda (assembly GCA_000404065.3). Taxonomy (NCBI): domain Eukaryota; kingdom Viridiplantae; phylum Streptophyta; class Pinopsida; order Pinales; family Pinaceae; genus Pinus; species Pinus taeda. The sequence goes on from APFE031335420.1 coordinate 80,792, forward strand.
AGGTTTGACCCTAGAGCTTACCACTGAGCTCATTAGTCGAGTTACTGGTCTACCATTAGGGATATCTTGGAGCAAAGTAGAGAGGACATTGGGCCAACTGCCAAGAAAGCATTCTTCTTGCCCAAGGAACATCTTGTAGAGGACAAAAACGGAGTGCGGAGAGCGAGCTTACCTCCTCTTTGGAGGGAAGTCAGTTTCCAAATCATGAAGTACATTACCTGTGAAGGAAGATTGAACATTATCTATGGTTATCATTTCAGGTTGCTGTGTGAACTTAGACATGGAATTGATTTACCTCCAGAAATGAAGCTGAGCATTCCCTATTTTCTTCTTCAGTCACTGGTTGAATGTGGGACAAAAATGAATGAAGGGATTCCAGACCAGTTGGCCCATCATGGGCTCATCAAATTATTAGTAGAAGATGCCCTGCACACCTACACTATCCCCATATCATGGGAAATCTTCCAAAACATGTCTAGGGATGACATTATCAGAGTTTTGGCCAAAAATATCACCCCATCCAGCAGTGAGGAATAATAACACATTGAAAAAGATGAGAAAATCAATGATGACGAAACACAAGACATTCAGGCAAGGCAAGAACAAAGAGGAAAAGGAGAAATGGGCCAGGTTGCTGAGCCTAAAATAGAGGTGTAGACAACAACACAAACACCACAAGAAAAGAGGATGTAGAGCAGGGCAGAAAAGGCTGAAAAACCACAAATAAAAGTTGTCACAGCCAAAGAAGGCACATCCAAACAACAGGGGAAGACACATCCTGAAATAGCAGCAACACAGCCAGAAACAATTGACACAGGGGCTTCTACAGGAAGCAGAGAAAAAGAACAGCAAGAGGAGAAATCACCCGAGACATTGGCAAGAGAGGCAGCAACCATGCTTGCCACTCTAAGCATGCTTCCAAAACAAAAAGGGAAGAGGAAAAGGCAAACTTTCCTATACTTTAAAGCAAAGAGGAGCACACGGATCAAAGCAGGCAGACCCCAGCCTAAATCTAAAGCGTCAATTTTCATTGAGGACACCACCCCTAAGACAAAAGAAGAGTCCCCTACAAAGATATCCATCACCTATGAACGAGGAAGCCCAAAAAATTCCACCTGGAAAGAGAAAATTAGGTTGGTGGACTCAAAGACAGCTCTATAAGAAGCTGAGGAATCTCTATAGGAAACTCTGGCTAAGCTAAGGGAGACCAAGAAACTAGAAGAAAAGGCAGCCAAACACTCACAAGCAGAAGAAAAGACAGCCAAACAATCACAAGCAGAAGAAAAGACAGAGAAAATATTAGAACCTAGCCCTCAGCCTAGCTTGGGCTCATACTATAACCTGTTAGAGGCCGGGAAGATAATTCCCCAGAAATTTGCAGTGCCACTTTTCTTTGCACTGGAAGAAGAAAGAATTAGGACTCACACCTGGATGAAGATTGCTAAATCCAAGGGAGTGGAAGACATAGGCCACCTGGAAGAACAACTAAAGGAATCAAGAAAGGAATTGGCTATGGTAAGGCATGTGGAGAGCACTCAAAGGGTCAAACTACAGGAAGAGAACTAGATGCTGAAATAGCAGTTGCAGCTCCAGGGAAGTCACAGAGAAGATAGGCCCCCCATCTTGGGAGAACAGCAGTGATAGGAAAGGCCTCTAGAAGACAAAGAGACCCCTGATGAACAACAGAAGAAGGACGGGTTGCGGGCTGAGATTGAGGCACTATCAAGACAGCTATAGGAGAAAGAATTATAGGCAACAGGGAAAATACAGTCTCTAAAACACATGGTACAAGAAAAGGAAGCCCATTTGGCCTGCATGGCCAGCTAGGCAATGGAAGCTTTGCAATGTCGGCAACCAACCAAGTCATATGCCTTATACCTTAAAGATCAATGGTTGCAGTTCCAGATTAACACCTTGGCCCAAAGGGGCACTATTCCATTTCAAAATTACCATCAATTCATGGCCTTGTGTGACAGTAACTCGGCAGAGGATAAGGCAAAATTATCAGAGTTCTATTTACACAATCTGGCCCTTCCTAACATGAATCTATGGGACCCAAACACTGCAGTGGGAGATGTGCAACTTATGGCCATGGCCTCTTGCTTAAACCACAAGGAAAAAAGGTAAGCAGAGATCCGAAATCTCATTGAACGACAAGCTCAAGCTATTGCCCATTTCGAGGACATGGAAAGACTGCTGGGGGATAACTGCATGCATGCTTGCACGAGAAGGTGGAACACACTGTCCCACAGTCTGAAAATAAGAGAATACCACACCCCAACAAGGATGAGGGAAGCCTTGGCAAGAGTACCCCTCCATAAGCAGTCAAACTCTGCAGGCTAGCTGGATCGACCTAAAGTACAATCCTCCCTTGCTCATAGGACTGCTAGAGGGAGTCAAAGAAGAAGAGGAACACAGGCAGTGGGAGGAAGTAGAAAGAAAAGCAAGATTTCATGACAAGAAGACATCGCCTCGGAAGCTTGGGATGTGAGGGAGGCGGTGAAACCAATCAAGGGTGATGAGCTAGATTATTTGCTCAGAGGATGAGCAACCCATTTAGTAGGGGGGTGATGATGAGCCCCAAAATTGGGTAACTTATTGGGCTCATTTTTCCTAATTGTTCTTCACCAATCCACCATTTTTCATAGTTCATGCATGTTTTTGAGTATATTTATGTTAATTTAACGAATGAGGATAATCACTTTACCAAGAAGGCTAACACGTGGTTATTGCAGATTTTTGGACAACTTTTGGACCAAGGCCAAGCATTTATGAGCCAGATGATAGCCAAACAGCGAGGGAGCAAGGGTGAGGATTCGTAGGAAGAGTGTCTCTTGCACTAAATGGCCCCTTCCTTGAATTCTCCACCCTCAGCTTGGAGTTCAGCAGGCCACCAAAAATGATTCCCAAGGGCAGTCGAGCAGTTTTGTGAAAAGTGACTGTTTACTGGCAGTTTGAGCAGCCAAGCCCCTTGAGTTAAGGAGGGTTGTTGGAGGACCTCGTAGTGTATAAGAAGGAAGGCTTCCAGCTTTCGTAGGTTACTTTTGGAACATTTGTATTGTGCACTCTAGTGCTGCTCTATTTTTGCTCATTTGTGGAGCTTTTGCTGTAAACATTTCTGTAACATGGTTATTTTCTAAATAATGGAGATCAGTTTCATTTTGCTTCAGTTCTGAGCTTCTTTTTAGGAGCCTGTAGCTCTTGGGGTTGGGCCCAACCCAAGTGCCAGGACCTCCTCTGTGTACTGTTATATGTTTTTGCTGCTTTTAATTAATTTCTGTTAGTAGGTTACAATCTTGTTTAGTCATTTAGTTCATTTTTGCTGACAGAAGTAGTTTCTCATGTTTTAAGTTGATTTAGTAGGTTGCTAATAGAAAATATCTTCAAAAAGGGCTACCAAGCAACCCCTGATCTCACCTCTCCCTCCTCGGGACCATGAGCTGAGACCAAGGTGTCCTTACTGCCATAAAAACATTGTTCTTGCTTCTTCATGCAATTTCTAGTGTTAGATTCGTATTTGAAAAAGTTGGTTCCAGTTGGGATTACATTCTTAGATCCATTCTTGAGTGGTTTCCATAGTTTGTTTACATGAATTGCTGCCAATAAACTTCTGTTCATCATGCCTATGGTTTCTAGGTCAAATTAGGTCAGAATATCTAGATCTTTGGTTTTCTTAGTCTTTGTTGGTTAGCTTTGGAAAATAACGTGAAAAGTACCTGTGATACCTCCTCACCTATCCTTACCCCATCCATGCAACCTGCTGCACCCTCTAGCTCAGATCCTTGCCTCTCATTTACCACGTTGTCACACTTTGCCCTAGTTCTTACATTCTTGCGCAACATTGCTTCTCTTATCTTTGAACCAACCCAATCACCTTAGCCACTCTCCATCCTCAATCACCAAGTCCTAGACCTCCTCCCTCACTTATCTTACCACCATACCCACTTCTTCACCTTTCTACCACCATCAACCCTTCAAAATTCGCTTTCGGAACATCCTGTAGAAGCTACAGTACATCCTGTAGAACCCCTGCAGACTTCTTATAGAAGCTCACGGAAGCGGTTTCTTGAGATCCGATCACTGTGAAACTCACTGGAAGGGTGCTAGCGACCCCTTAGGCCCTCTTTTCACCTTCCCAACCTCCTGCAAGCATTCCCTCTCACTAATCCAATTATGCACAGTAAAAAATAGTTAAAACACATGCATCATAATTCTACAAGATTATTCAAAAGTACAAAAAGATATTTTCTTCATATTTCTCTTCATAAGTAGCTTAGTCACATGCATTTTACCTTTCTAAAAGACAATGGCATCCATTTCCACCACTTTCATCGCTTTTCTTGCACCAGTAGGGTTAGTCAGTAAAACTAGGGTTTGCTAGGGTTTTCATTTCCTTTCAGCTTTTAGTTTCTTTCCACAAGTAGATTAGCCTCCTTTGAGTTAGCCTTCATCCATCACAGTTAAAAGCTTCTTCTAAGAGCTCATAGAAGTTGGCTTAAGCTCCTAGCAAACTTGTGCCAGTTGATCAAGTGACAACCGCGGTAAGAGCTAGTACTTGTGCATATAGCACCGTTGCTTCCAAGTTTGTTACGAACTATCAGGTTAATAAAAGTAAAGAAGGGAGCCCTAGGAGTTGCAACATTATTGCTGCAATACTGGAGCCCACCAATCGGTCTTTGCCAGTTTGTCTGCCAAGCTTGACTCTATGAAGTAGGAGGGGTCCATTGTGCTGGATATACATTATTTTGCCAATATGGTGGGGTATAGGGAAAATTTGGCCAATTGGGTTGGCTTGGTTGATTCGACCATGGAGATGATGAAGGGAATGACTGTTGTGACCAATTCGGGAATGGAGGTTGATTTCGCCACATTGTATTATACTGTTGAGCATGATATTGTGGAGGCTGAAAAGAAGAAGCTCGATCTGAAAACATACCTGATTGTCGCGACTGCCATTGACGGCGCTGATTGAGCAGATACACCGATTCTAGCTCTTCTTCTACTTCCTTGTATACTGCTTTCAATCCAGGAAGTTAGGGACAACTTTCCTTAGAATGATCTTTCGTACAAATGGTGCAAACTTGGACTGCATCTAATGGACACTCCTTATGGCTGTGCTTCTTCCTACATCGGGGACAGAAGATTGCCAAATTTTGTTCTGCCTCTACTTGCTTTTGTTTGGCCTGCATGATATCAGGTTGTGTTGTTAGTGTTCCCAATATATCAGTTTTAAAATTTTCTAATGAATTTCCAATTTCTGCACATTTACTCATTTTTCCGAAATTCTATTATCTCTTACAAACCGATCATGTTCTGCTGGCTTTAGTCTTGTTCTGCCTCTCGAGCTCCTGATACATAGATTAATAATGTCAGCAAAATTTTCCTGATAAATAACTCATTTTCCCATAAAATTTAATGTTTCAATCCACTGCTCCTTCATTTCCCTAATTAACGTTGTTTTTAATACATTATCAGGTAAGGGTAATGATGCATAAGGAGATCTTTGAAGATTATACTGGAAACGTTAAACATACTCCTCTAATGTTTCATTTGGTCTAGTTACCATCTGGAATATTTCATCTTTTAATTCTCTAGACCTACAATAGTCCTGATATTTTTTTAGAAAAGACTCTTTCATTTGATCCCAGTTATTTATAACCCCACCACCTAATCCCGTAAACCATCTTAGAGCAGCCCCTTTTAATGTAGAGGGAAATAATTTCAGTTTCTGGGGATCGGTGGTGTAGTCATATCCTCTACACAACACATCAAATTCAAACAAGAATGCATCCAAATCCTCTGAAGAGGGATTGCTTTCATAGGTGCATTAGCTGCAGTATCCACAATGGGGTATTGCAATGTAGAGGTTTGGGTGTTTGGCTGGTTTTGGGCCATTTGGTCAAATATATGCCAATAACCTTATGGGATATCTAGGAGGGTATTCCTAGGTTGTCGAGGGGAAATGGCTTTAACGGGAATGGCCTTGACAACACTTCCTTTATCTGGGATAATGAGAGTACCTAATGTCTGAGGGGATTCAGGTTCTTCAGCTTCGCTATAAATGATTTTTGCAGCACTTCCCTTATCTGGACTACTTAATGGCTGAATTACCCCAAGAGGAGATCTTGGTTCTTCAGTTTCTCCTGTCTCTCCTCTTCCTTCACAAAGGTTGCTAAGATTCCCTTCTTGCAATGGTTCCAGGCTAGAATTTTCAATTTCTTGAAAATCTTGCTCTTCGGTTTGACTATGCACCTCAGCGAAGGATACAGATGGTGATCATGTGGCCTGAAGGGAACTAGTAGGCTGTTTAGAAGAAACTTTCCTAGGTCCTACTAAAGGTTGAGATTCTGCTTTCTTAATGATTTCATCTATAAAGGTCGATTGGCCAAGGGTCACCGGCCCCTTAGCTTTATTAGGCTTAGGTAGAGGGTTGGGATTCCTTTCTAGCTTTTTTTGCTTAGTCATGCACACAAGTCATCTGCTAAGTTCTACCCAAACAAACAACAACAAATCTCCAGGAAAGCGGGCAGGGGAGCAGGGCTATTACATACTCCACACATAGGTTCTTACCTTCCGTCTTTGAAACCCAATTCTTTCCTAGCAGGCTCTTACACTACTCTGAAAGAGACAAATGGCTACACTCTCTCCCCGGCAATGGCATGAAAATGTCGAGTCGTAAAAAGGGTCTTTTTCACCTCTAATTACCTCACATTAGTTTGTCAATCCAGGAACTTTTTGTTATTTCAAAGAGTGTCTCAGTTTGAGGCTGTCATTTGTCAGAGTAATGCTAGTAGTATAGTGCTCAAAATACAAGAGTAAATGGATGCTTAAAACAAGATCTACTTACAGTAAAGCACTTTAAAGTTTAAATCATGCATTCAAGAAACTATGCAATTTATCAGTCAAGGGTCCAGTAACAGTAACTCATCCCTCTATAAATTTATGTAACTAAAGATAATCAAGGAACAGATCGTCAATCTGGGGACTAGACAACAAATGTCAAGACCCACTATAGTTTCAAATCGTTCTGCACACCAAAGCAAATAATCAGGAAATGGAACAACAACTAGGAAATCGAACAACAACTAGGAAATGGAACAACAACTAGGAAATGTAACAACAACTAATTCTTATGAACAACAACACCTTAATCTTCAGAAATAAGTGCAACAATTGTATCCTACAAAAATCAGGTAGCAATCCTTACTCTAAAGGTAAATCGGTCAGCACACGGAAATAGAACGACAACTGATTAGCAATGAAATATGGAACAATACTCAAAGCCAAAATGTAAGTGCACACACAACACGCCTTAAGAAAAGCAGTAATATAATTTCAATACCACCAATATCAATCTTAGTTATCAAGAATAACGATTGTAATTTGTAACATAACAACAATGTCAGTTGAACAACAATCGTGATTAAATGTAAACCATAGATGAATACAGCAATACCAACTTATGAATGTTACAACAAGGTTACATAGTAATTGAACAACAATAGCATTCCATAAAGACTAGCAATATTATATTAATGATTAAAGGAACAACAATGCGTTACAAAGCTAGAGTGAACAATACAACATTCTTGTCACAAAGAATGAAATTGCTTAGTCAAACATAAATCAAATGTAATAGAGCCGTGATGTAAAATAACAAAACATATCAGATTACCGAACAAAGCTGATAATGGAAACTACGCACAAACGAAAGGTAATAGTACAGGAGCAAGTGTTCCACTAGGGCTGAGCCCTTAGCCTCCAGGGACACACTGCTTGAGATTATTCCGGGATCAAAGGTGAAACGACAACCAGGTTTATATTAAAGCATTAAAACAGAGTTACAACGGATCACTTCTCGACGAGAGTCGATAATCAAAGTCTCAAATTCAGAGAAAAGTTACACAGAAAAATGACAACAGATCCCCCCTCGGGCTAGCAGTGATGCCCCTTTTCATAACAACTAAGGCAGAGATACTAATGATGCAAAAATAGTTAAAGCAACGATCCCTCAGGATCAAAGGATCCCGAGGGATTCACCAAACTGTTAATTCCCAGTTATCCCTTTGCTTTCTTGCACCGAGTCGATATCTCCATTTCCTTTCCCTGGCTGATATGCTTTAATTTGGATCGCTTTGTTTGCATGTGGTTCCCCGCCAAAGGGACAACAGTTAACTTGGCCCTGTCTTTTTCTTTGGAACGACAATCTTTCATTTTTCCTTTTTCCTGCATAATAAATGGCAATTATCAGTGTTTCCGTGTTGCATATAAATCCCACAGACTTTGTCATGATTTCTTATTATCTACCTAGTTCATGATGCAAAGGGGCTGTGAGTTTTAATGAAAAGATACCAAAATAATCAACAAAAACATACCTTCTTTAGTACTCCATGTTACACAGTAATTTGTCACCATTTGTCACCGTCCCTGTTACCCCTCTCCTGCATCTTGGAGGACTCATTCCGGGACTTGTGAGAAGTGACAAGATTTGAAACCACTTGCATTATTCACCTCTAAACATGAGCTTCATATGCCCTTAAGACATCTCCTGCTCATTGCCCTTAAAAACAACCCTTTTTGTATTAGCGCTGGTGCCCTGTGTTATGCCCGCGCCAATGGGGAAAATCCTATTGAAAGGGTGTGCCATTAGCGCTCTGTCCCAGAGTCGCAATCGCGCCAACCATTTTGGGCAAAATTTTGAACTAATCAAACCTCCGAAGGTTCTGTCCAACTCATTCACCAAACTGACTCCAAGTTAAGTGAGGATGGTTTGGCTTCGAATCTCCTTGGATGGAAAGTAGTTTGCCACCATTCCATGGAAGTTTCCAAGTAATGAAGCCAAATCCATTATTGTAGGGGATTGACCTTATCTCTTCCTTTTCCTCTATAAAATCTTGTTCCCATGGCTTGAGCAAGCTAGTTCTGATAGTTTTGACTCTTGTGGCAATACTTGTGCTGGAAGGAAGATATCAAAAGATTGGAGTTGCAAGAAGCCTTCTTTGTATCCATAAGGATTTACCTAAGTAAGGAGACCTTGTCACTAAAGAGAGAGAGAGCCTGTCCCTCACCCCTTCAAGCTTTTTCAAGACTTGTGTAGCTGAGCACCCAACAAAAGGAGGACTTGACGTCAGGACGCTGGTTGTATTCTCCTTTGATTGATTATTAATAATAGATGACTATCATTATGGTTCCATTCTCGTTGTACTTGTAATGGTTTATGTTGAATTATATCCTTCCTGACTGATGTATAATTGCATATATTAGATTTCACGCTTGTGTTTGTGTTGTTCTCTTTGTGTGCAGGTGTCCATTCACGTGGATAGTGGAGGATCGTGATCGGCCAAGGCAAAGGAACGTGGGCGACGTCTCTTCTACAAACTAAAGCGTTGGATCTCAAGTAGGTCTTCATCACCTACCCTTTATTTTCAATTAGGAACTTGTGTGATAGCATTGTTTGATTGTTGCTAGACCCGTTCTGGGCTAGTAGGGATCGCCTCTATCCGTAGAGGGGATTTACCTCTCCAACAATTTGGCGACTCCGCTGGGGAGTTTAGCTTGTTGTTTGTTTTGTAAACTTAAGACGGAGTCTAAAACATGGCCAGATAGCCTTCGAAACACTATTGCTTTACAGTAGTGAAGTAGATCAAAGCCGCTTCAGTCGATCTCCGGTTTGGTTTACGAACTAAACAATTTGGAGTTTGTCTTGCCTCTTTGGTTTTCTTTTGTTTTCTTGCTTAGATAAGCTTTTGGAATCGAATTTCTTGCTACCCCTTGCTTCCTGGCTTGCCTAGATATTGTGACCCAAGCCCTGGACTGCGTTTTTTCTTTTGAAATTGGCAAACTTTGTTAGCGCGGTTTTTTCCTTCACAGTCGCGCTAGTGGTGCTTGTTGCTAATTGACAACCCGCGCCAATCCCTGTTTAGCGCGAGTTGCAACCTGACAGTCGTGCCAGGCCTCTTAGCTTTTTAATCCACTTGTTTGCCTGCCTTCTGAGCTTGGATTTGTATCTTGCCACATCTTTTTCGACTGCTTGAGTGTGTTGGAGCCCTGTTTGACTAGTTTGCAACCTTTGTCCTCCAGGTGTTTGCCTCTTTCCATCGATTTCGCACCTCAACCCTAGGGCATCTAGTGGCCGTGTGTGTCGAGCCTCCCGTGGGAGTTTTGGGTTCTTTGACCGTCCAATTAACCTTGAGATTGCTTTTCACACTTTTTTTAGTGATTTTTGAAGTCTTGTTGAGTGATTTCCGAGCGACTCGCTCTTGTTTGCTTGGATTTCATTCTAGCTTTGTTTGAGCTTAGATCACATAGCTCGTACGAAGCCTTGTTTTCCTTTTGATTTGGAGAACTGTTTTAGTGTCTTGGGATTTCATTGTGCCTTCATTGAGTGAATTTGCTTCTTTGCTCAATGTTGTTATCTTTCAAAATTCATTCTAGTGCATTGTGCTTATAGAAAGGAAAATCAAATAGTCTCTTTTGCATTTAATAGTGAATGGAATAGAACTTTTCGTTATTTGCATTATTGAAAAGAAAAAGTTTTGTTTATTTGCCATTAGCTGCATTAGAATGTTTGGTTGATTGTGTTCATTTTGTTTGATCGAAACTCTTAACCTTCTCGTAGTTAGTATTCATCGAACGAAATGGCTTTCTTTCACATGTAGCTTGCATCTAGGAAATTGTGAAAGATCACATATGGTAGGGCCTTAAACTGAAACTTAACTAAAGATCAACCATAAAATAAACTGAATCAACTTAAAAAACGCATTGGAACATAACGCAAACATTCTAGAGGTCTAGGCTAGAGACGTGCTCCGGTGTCGTTAAACCTAGTCACCTTTGTTCTCACATTAAGGTTGGGTGATTCCTCCTGGTGTGGTTCGATTGTGGTCTAGTACGGACTTGGGATCCCACGTATCGTCGCGTATATATGGGGAGACTCCACTAGGTTTGCATCCTTGATCCATAGGAAGCTGTGTCTGCCGCCTTACAAGCCGTAACACAACGAACACAGCATTCGGGAAGATTGACTGCAGTACGTAAAGTCCTTGGTTTTCATATGATTGCCAAGGTGTATAAGCAGTTTTACGGATTTTCTGGTAAACACCTTTGCCTAGTTTCTCTAGAGCAGTCCCTTTTTGATCCTTTTGGGACTCTGTAAAAGAAAAGGCTCTATAGATCATTTGTCACTTCGGGCTCTGAAAACATTCGAAGGTGACTAGAGTCACCTTTCATCCTTTTCTCGACTCTTAAAATATGAAAAGCTTAAGTTGTGTGCTAATTTCATAAAATTTATTCGGCCACGAAAACATTTACCTTGGTAGGTCTTGTGTGCGTTTAGTTTTGAGTAGGGTCTTTTATCGTTAGTTTGCTTAGGGTCATTGTTTGATCATCCTGGCGGATCCATCAACACCATCTCCTGTCCCAAGTGATCAAGGGTCTCCATCTTTTGTTGCCCCTGAGACACTGGTTTGTGATGCTCTTCCCATTGTTCTGAGCATCCAACCATTGAACTCTCGAGCTCCAGAGGACAAGTTCTACGAATTTTCTTGGAACCCTATTTGGGAGCCTTCTGAAGAGGATTTTCCCACTACTCCTGTCGGTGTCCCATCTCCGATGGCTTCTTCCAATATGGAGGATACATCTCCTGTGTCAAGTGGGTCGTCCGTCATGTTGAGTATCGATACTCCCATTTCGGCTACATCCCCAATCATCTCTACGCCCTACACTGTTACGCCTCTTGGTGTCATGGTGCCGGCGTGCTATAGATCTTTGAGGGATGCTATGAACTCCACAACTTCCTCTTCTATGTGGGATCAAAACATCGTCCCTACCACAGGACCATTTGTTTCCCAAGTTCACCATACTGCTGTCACAACAGTCCCAACAAATCCAACCATCTGTGTTGCATCGTCAGCTCCAGTTGTTAGTTCCATTACAGCGTCATCTGCTGTCACTTCTACTGCAGGCCCATCTCGAGGTCCAGCACAAAGTGGTCAATCGACACATACTACTAGAGTTGTGCACCCCGCAAGCGGTGCTCCTCCTGCTTCCGATCATATGACGGCAGAGGAGGCATATTTTCAGTACTTGCATAATGTCCAGAACCCAGATGGGCAAGGCCCCTATTATGATCCTGAGAATCATTATTTGTATACCTCCTTGCCTGAAGAGCCTTATGTTGAGGCTTCCGTTCCATTGAGCATGGCTTGGTGTACCACCGGGTATGGTGGCGGCCAGCACCATCAGGGTCAAGGACAACCATCGCAAGGACCACCCTACCAGGGTCAACATCCTTACTCGCAACCTAATCATGGACAGCAGTATAACGGCCAGAATTACCCAGGTCAACAAGGAGGCCCGCAAGGAAAACCCTATCAGGGACAACCTTTGGCCTCTAGTGGTCCGTCTTTCACATATCTTGGGCAACCTTCTGGAAACCCGGGACAACCCAATGCTCAACAAGGACAACCCGTACCCAGCAAGGCTAACCTTCAGGGCAACCTTATGGGAACCAGGGACAACCTTATGGTCAGCAAGGTCAACCCGTAAACCAGCAAGGCAACCCTTTTGGGCAAGGGGGCCAGCCTTCTGCACAGCAAGGCCAGCCTACCGCTCAACAACCATCTGGTCAACAAGGACAATCCTCGGTTGTGCAAGGGAAGCCCCTTGCTTAGCAAGCTCGACCTTCTGGATGAACGGGGCCATCTCAGATCCGACCAGGACAACCTTTCGGCCAAATGGCCCAGCATGCAGGCGGGTACCAATCCCAACCTCCTCATTCAGGTGGGTATCAATCCTAGCATCCGTATTCAGGTGGGTATCAATCCCAACCTCCTTATTCGAGCGGGTATCAATCCCAGCCTCCTTATTCAGGCGGGTATCAATCCCAGCCTCCTTATTCAGGTGGGTATCAATCCCAGCCTCCTTATTCAGGTGGGTATCAATCCCAACCTCCTTATTCGGGCGGGTATCAATCCCAGCCTCCTTATTCAGGCGGGTATCAATCCCAACCTCCTTATTCAGGTGGGTATCAATCCCAGCCTCCTTATTCTGGTGGGTATCAATCCCAGCCTCCTTTTTCAGGTGGGTATCAATCCCAGCCTCCTTATTCAGGTGGGTATCAATCCCATCCTCCTCATTCGGGTGGGTATCAATCCCAGCACCCGTATTCAGGTGGGTATCAATCCCAATCTAGTCATCAGATGCCGCCTGGTTCCCAGGCTCAATACGGATACCAGCGACCCTAGGGGAAAAATCAATACACCTCGTATCAAAATTACCAGCAGCCGCAAGGTAACCCTTATCAAAATTATCAACAACCTGTTGGTTAGTATGGTAACCAATGGGGCGCTGGGGGGCAGAACCAGTATCAGCAACCCGGTTCTGGAAACAACCCTTACGGACAAAATCCTTCTAGACAAGGCCCTTTTGGACCTGGTCCATCGGGACAAGGCCAGTGGGGGCAATCAGGAACTGGTTGGAATTCTGGCTCCACCTCGTATCCGGGACAAATGTCCTTTAATCCACAGCTACCATTTCTAGCGACGTTGGAACTGCCCGATGTGTCGAAGTTAACAAATGATCCCATTTTACACAATCCACAATGACCACCAGTTCCAACTAAGATACCTAGTGACTGTCCCAAATTCGACGGGAAACCCGGAGAGGACCCTCAAGCTCATGTGATGACGTATCACTTATGGTGTTCATCCAATTCATGGCTCGATGACTCGATTCGGCTTCGCCTATTTCAAAGGACTCTCACTAGTTCGGCAGCTAAATGGTATATTGAATTGACCTGCGCGTCATTTCAAGATTTCAATTCGTTGGCCATGGCATTCCTTACTCACTTTCAGTTACCCATTTGGTACGAGACAGGGACTCACCTCCTTACGTCTCTTAAGCAGTATACTGCTACACATATCTCCGATCATATTAATGAACGGAGAAGGCGTCGCAGGTTGATCAAGTTCTGGATTCCTGATCAACTCCTCACTGACTGGTTCACGACTTCCTTTGTCCCTAATATTGCACAGGACATTGCTATGGGAACCTGTGTAACTGAAGCGCAAGCAATTGCACACGCTCAATACCTAGACTTAGTTTACTCTCAGTCTGGTACCTTGTATGAGTATTTTCCGAATGCCCCAAGGCCCGGTACATCCAAGGCTCCGCCTAAGCCATCTGTCGATGGAGTCATTGGCTCTGTAAACGTGGCCTCTAAAAAATCATCGAACCGTGGGAAGCAAAAGTCAAGTGCATCCAACGAAAACACTTCTCAGGGTGGTTTAAATTCTGGTAACACTTCCGAGGTCAACGCCGTCCAGTCCACCAAGGCGGGCAAGGCCTCGGAAAGAAAGAAAAATGAAAAGGGGAAAGGGAAAAATAAATCCAAGCAACCCAAACAGGAATCCTCTAAACCTCCAGCTGAGGAAGGAGCTAAGCGCAAACCCAAGTATCATTGCCTCATTTGTGAGGAGGATTACTATACTAAGGACTGCCCCAGGCGGTTCGAAGTTAGTCCTTTGTTGAAAGGTGCTCCTGGGGTCCCTGCGGTTGTTAAAGAACCCTTTCCCTCTCAGCAAACTCAAAGGTGGCTGATCCCCCTTCTTCTCCCTTCGGTTCCCAAGTCTTCATGGCTGGAACTATTCCCGTTCATGTAACAACTCGAGCGAAGGATTATCTGTCGTCCACCGGGAAGGAGCCAGAGGTTCCCTCAAGCACTCCTTCATCCAGCTCTGGTCCCCTCCATATCGAGAGACCAAGTACTGAGACGAAAATCCAACCCCCTCCCAAAGGGGTACTTAGAAGATCTTCTTATAATCCGAATGCTCGTGCTGCTCAGCACTATAGCATCGTAGAGGACTTAGCGCAGGCTCCGTCAGCTATGTCTGCCTTAGAAGTTCTTCAAAGCTACCCCCCAAGAGGAAGTCCCTGCTATCGGCCATCGGTGGCATCAACCCAACGGACTCGGATTTTATTACCTTCGACCTCGAGAGCCATGTTCCTCGACTGCCTCATCAGATCGCTTTTCTCATTCAAGTCGTCATCAATTCCAAAATGTTCCATCGTACAGTTATTGATGAAGGCGCATCAACCTGCATTATGTCTATTGCGTGGTGGAAAGAAATCGGGTCCCCGACTCTGAGTCAGTCTCCAACGACCTTGGAAGCATTCAATGGGAGAGAATCCTGCCCTTATGGTATTCTTCAACGACTACCAATCACCTTAGAAGGGAAGACTGTGGAAGTAGAAGTTGAGGTTGTTGACGCAAATCTCACATATAACCTCCTTCTGGGCCGGAGTTGGACGTATGCCATGCATGCCGTGGCTTCATCCCTCTTCCGTGTCATTTTTTTCCCCCATCAGGGGAAAATTGTCACGGTTGACCAGCTTTCTTTCTTCGCTTCCTCTTCTGAGGGAAATGTACCATTCGTTGAGCATACCTCCATTCCATTTGAGAGTGTGGGAGACGGGCTCTTCAAAGAACCCGCCCTTATGGGTGTTTTCTCCCTCCCACCTCCCAACCTCGCCTCGATCTCCATGATCTCGTTTGGTTCTGATCCTTGGACCCTCCCCTCCATCGACCAGATAGAATCTTGGGGTGAGGAGATGCCATTGAGTCCAGCTGACCTCAACTACATCGAAATTGTTGCTGCATCGGCCTGTCATGATCAACCCACTGTCACAAGTAGGGCTCTTGACTCAGATGATTTTCCCCCCTGGTTTGGAGAATGCACCTCCTCGAACCCATTAAAGGAAATATTTCCTTCCGATGAGGCTATCATAGAGACTATGTCTCTGGAAGAACGTCCGTGGTCCCCTCTTCACCATCGTTCCTCCTTTCTCCCTACCCTTCAAGAAACACAGCTTTGTCTCGAGCGGTTTGCTCCATGTCTCCCTTCTCAACCTCTTCAGACGCCCATTCAGATTTATCACACATCGTGTGAAGGGAATTTAGGGAACATCATGCAGACGCAACCCATCGACATCTCTGTTAAGCTAGGGATTATCGAGAACATTTATATAGGAGTCACCTGCACTCCTGAGGAGATTCAGATTTATATCGCACTCTTCCGCGAATTTCGCGATGTCTTTGCATGGTCCTACGAAGAAATGCCTGGTATTGATACATCCATAGTAGTGCACGAGATACCGACGTATCCCGAGGCCAAACCTGTTTGTCAGTGTTTGCGTCCCGTGCACCCCCATAAGGTGGTAGCTATCAAAGCAGAGGTTGAAAAGATTCTTAAAGCTGGATTCATTTATCCTATCCCACTAACAGATTGGGTCTCAAATATTGTCCCTGTCGATAAAAAACAGGGTACCATTCGCGTCTGTGTCAATTACCGAGACATTAATAGAGCTTGCCCAAAAGACAACTACCCCACGCCATTCATTGATCAACTCATTGACGAGTGTACGGGCAGCGAAATATATTCTTTCATGGACGGCTTCTCTGGTTACAACCAGATTAATATCACCCCGGCTGATCAACACAAGACGACTTTCATCTATCCGTGGGGTACTTTTGCTTACAAAAAACTCCCCTTCAGTCTTAAGAATGCCGGCACTACCTTTCAGCATGCGATGTCTTATGCCTTCCACAATATCAGGCACATCGTACAGACTTATCTGGATGACCTTCCCGCTCATTCAGCTAAGCGCGCGGACCACCCATCGCATCTTCGTGAGATTTTTCTTCATTGTCGACACTATAATATCCGATTAAATCCGCATAAATGTGTCTTCTGCGTTGAATCTGGTTGACTTCTCGGGTTTATCGTCTCCCGAGAGGGCATCCATTTGGATCCCCTTAAAGTCGAGGCAATTGTGAATCTTCCTCACCCTGCTACTTTGCGACAATTGCAGAGCTTGTAGGGGAAAGCTAATTTTCTAAGACGGTTCATCCCAAACTATGCTGAAGTGGCAAAGGGTTTTACCCGGTTACTTAAGCGTGACACCCCATTCTGATAGGATGCCATAGCCGAGGAGTCTTTTGCTCGTCTCAAAACTCTCCTAGTTTCCGCCCCTTTGTTGTGGCCTCCAAATTATCATCGTGACTGTACACTATATTTGGCCACTGCCGATACCACTATCAGTATGGTTTTGGTCCAAGACGACGATGATGGCATTGAACATGTCATTTATTATCTTAGTCGCAACTTACTAGATACGGAGACTCGATACGCTTATGTCAAGAAGTTGGCCCTCGTTGCTGTCTGCACCGTCCAATGTTTCTGTCACTACATTTTGTTGCGTACTACGACGGTGATTTCGGATTGCAACCCCATGACCTACATTCTTTCACAACAATTGCTGGGGGGCAAATACTCAAAGTGGATCGTAATCCTCCAAGAGTTTGACTTGGAATTTACTGCTGCCAAGTCCAAGAAATCACTTGTCTTTGCTGAACTTTTGTGTTCCTTGCCATCCGTCGCTACTTCCTCAAAGATAGAGGAGTATATTCCAGATGAAACTCTTTTCCTTATCAGCACCCTCGATCCTTGGTATGGGGACATCATTGTCTACTTGCAGACGTCCTCCTTCTGCCTCGAGACCTCGAAAGATGCTCGTCGACGGATTCATCACCAGGCCCAACCATATCGCATAGTTGGGGACACCCTGTACCGCCTCGGTGTTGATTCGGTTCTTCACCGATGCTTAACCTTCGAAGAAGCTGAAAGAGTTCTAAATGACTACCACTCTGGTGCTTGTGGCGATCACATGTCTGGATATGCCACCGCACATAAAATCCTCCATGCTGGCTACTTCTGGCCTTCCATTTTCAAGGACTGCATTCTTGCCGTCCGTTCTTGTCAAGAATGTTAGATTTACCAACGGAAGATGCGTGCGCCCCCTGCCCCGCTGCACCCCGTTGTGACCGTAGGCCCCTTTGCCAAATGGGGCATTGATTATGTGACATGTAACCCTCGCTCAGCCAGGGGGCACTGTTACATGATCGTTGCTGTAGATTACTTTACAAAATGGGCCGAGGCGATGCCCACATTGTCAGAAGACGGTCATACTGCGGCGCAGTTTCTGTTTAACCATGTTATTTCGCGGTTCGGGGTTCCACAAGCCATTGTCACTGATCACGAAAAACATTTCCGTAATCATATGATGGCCGAGTTGACAACCCAACTAGGACTTAGGCATAATAGTTCGACTCCGTACTATCCTCAGGCAAATGGTCAAGTGGAAGCCATGAACAAGGTCTTGGTCACAATGCTTCAAAGAACTGTTGGCATGCACAAGTCTAGTGGCATTTGATGTTGTTCTCCACTTTTTGGGCCTACCGGACCTCCATGAAGGACGCCACCGGTTTCACCCCTTTTCAGTTAGTATATGGACTGGAGGCAACCCTTCCCATTGAGTGTGAGATTCCTTCACTCAAATTAGCCGTCGAGTTACTCCCTGATACTACTCCTGTAAAAGAGCGACTTATTTACTTGGAACAACTGGATGAGACACATCATCTAGCCTCCCTAGCTATCGAAGCTCAAAAGAAGCGAGTGAAAACTCACTTCGATAACACTGTTAATCCCCGCTCTTTCATCGAGGGAGATCTAGTACTGCTCTACGATCAAGCTAACGATAAGCTGGGGGCAGGAAAACTCGAGCCAATGTGGCATGGGCCCTATATTGTGAAAAGATTTTTACAAAAAGGTTCCTATGAGCTGATAGATTATGAAGGCAATCCCCTGGACAGGCCCCGCAATGGGTTGTATCTTGAGAAATATTATGCCTGAGTCCAGGCGCTCTCTCTTTTATTTCGTACATGCATATGCTTTTTAAGAGTGTGTTGTATGTGTGCGTGTGTATTTAATTTTTATCTCAGTGTGTCGGCATGATCGCCGCTTATTGTGTCTTTTTCTTCTTGAACAGATGTCTGGATCACCTTACGTTGGTTTCACTGATGGTGCTTCCCGCAGTACTCGCAATCTGTCATCTGCGGCATGGGTGATCTACGATCCTCATGGTGAGTTAGTAGATATTCAAGGAGTGTGTCTGGGTTGTACAACGAACAATGTGGTTGAATATAGTGCTGTAATTGAATTATTAGCCGAGGCAATTAACCTTGGAATCTGCTCATTGGTTGTAAACTTAGATTCGCAACTTGTAGTCCACCAGCTCAACGGACGATATTCCGTCAGAGATCATCGCAATTTAAGGTTGTATTTACGTGTTAAGTTATTGGAAAGAGATTTTGATTACATTACTTTTCATCACATTCCAAGAAGACTTAATGCAGTAACCGATGCATTGGCTAACTATGTATTGGATAGACATTTGCATAATATGTAAATCAACAAAATACAAGAAGCATAAGATACAATAAAAACACCATGTATATATATATATATATATATATATATCGTGTGGCACACTGAGGTGCTCAAAAAATAGAATGTATACGTCCAGGTAGAGTCTGTGTTCCCAGTACATCTGAGACACATGTCTCTCAAAAAATATATATGCAGAAAATAAAGTCTAGAAGCCTAAGCACGGTGGTGCTCATGATAACACATCACCGCTCGCACCAATCGTCTCAGTAGACGGTCGACGCGAGTCGGCACCCCTACTATATGCCTCTGGTAAGCAAGAGGAACATCTGCCAATCTGGCATAACCAGGAATCCCTTGGGCAAGCCCCTTGAGATTCTAAATCAACTCCTCCCCCACTGCTTGTGGGTCGGTTGCGGGTTGGCCTCTTCGCGCTGTAGGGGATAGCCCGGCTGGTCGCTCTGGGCCCACATCTGCGTACATATATAATCATTATTAAAACAGGCATGTATCGAAAAAGAAAAAAAAAATAAAAAACATCAAAATCGAGGAGTGCGTACCTAGCTCCTCCTCCCATTCCTCCCCCTTTGGTAGTGGAAGGTCTGGGTCTCCCATGAAACTGGTCCCTGCATATGACCAATCCTGGATCACGATGAACTGCCGTCGAAGCCATATGAAGAACTCGGGATGCCACGACATCTCCTGGCCTCCTCCTCCCCTGGGCATCAGTGCTACCCAGCGAGCCATTCTAGGCTCTTGTGGCAATGGATCTGCCACCACAGCTCTCTGAATCTGGAAGAGTGGTATTCGTTCTAGGAAGAACAATACCATGATGGAGCCATATGCAAACTGTTTCGTCTCAAATCGCTTGCAATTGGTGAGCTACCTTTTAATGTTAGTAGTCACCGTGGCAGCCCAGTTAAAAACGGTCGGACTGAGGCATTCAGTCGCTAGGATCAGGTGGTTCTTACGGGCCTCATGGGGCTCTTGTACCCCAACTACACGTGTGATGGTGAAGAGGATGGCTTTTAGCGTCAAATCCTGGATGGTGGTGATCAACACCTTTGCACTCTGCTGCCCGAATTATGCTTCGGTGCACACTCGATCTTTCACTTCGCCAACCCTCTGCCAGAAGGTCTACTACCTGTCAGGATAGGAACCGCCCCTCTCCGTGACAATCCCGTAATGAAATACACATCGGAGACCTCGAGCTCCAAGATCTGATTCCGCAGATGAAACACTTGGTCGTCTATGTCCCAAGCATCAACGATAAACTGCAGCAACTCAGGTTGCGCCCCCATGGATTATGTGAGGAAGAATTTCTTAAGGCCGTAGTCCCTCAGGGTGTTCATGCACCCTTCGTCCTCAATGGTTGAGGCATCAATAATGTCATGTTCTCGCTCTTTCCATACTACCACCATTTTGACCTATTTCCTGCACCCACAAGGACAAAATTGCCTTCATTAGAACATTAGACAAATGCTAATCCAGAGAAAATTCAATTTGAACGGGCAAAAACATGGGAAAAATTGGCGCGCGACTGTTCTTAAAATAGTCGCGCTAATGGCGCGGCTCCCTTGGGTTTTTTGCCCCATTAGCGCGAGTCCGCGCTGGATACCCACGCCAATGGGGCGAAGCCCTAATTTTGAAATTCCCCCTTGCTGGGGCCCAATCAGGAACTAAATGAATTAAAAATGGTATGAAAATGGAGCTAAGGGAAGCGCCTCTTACCTGGAACTGATGAGGTCGCGAATGGTTGCCTGGATGGATCGCAATCACCGCCAGAAGTTTGCCTCCCAAATGGACTCTTTTCACTCTTCAAGAGGTAAAATGGTAAAAGTAATTTTAATTTTACATTTTCACCCTATTTATAAGCTTTTTAACTCATTTTGGTTTAAAAAGGTTATTTTTGAGTATTTTAATGTATTTTTGGTCAAAAATGGGTTTTACGTTTACTTCTTGTGCAGCGACAGGTCTCTTGCGTAGCTTCGACAGTGAAACGAGTTGTATTTGATACTTTTTCGGACTCGGTAAATACACAAAAAAGTCACTATCGAGTCATCTTTTAGTTCTTTTCTGACTCGCTAAACGTGAAAATATTGCCGAGTTATTCCTCTTGGCTCGTTAAAACGTAAATAAGAGGCGGTCGTTTTTAAACTCTTTTTCCCGACTGTATAAAGAATGAAAAGATTGTCGGACCCTTGTCGTTTTAGGTTCGTTAATGGAAACGAAACGACGTGATATCAATCGCTTTTTTACTTTTTCGGATCGATTTCACTACTTACGAAAAGTACTCCTCGGTCGTAATGATCGGGCGGTTCTTTAGAGCATAGTTTTATACTTTTTCGGGCTCGAGAGACCCAACTTTACGAAAAAGGACACCCCTGGAGTTTTCTTTTCACTGTCTTTTCAAACTCTCTAAACATGAAAAGACGTCGAGTTCTTCCTTTGTCAGACTCGTTAAAACTTAATGACATCGGATTTCGTCGAAATGACGCTCCTCAAGCATATGCTATCCCCATCAAGCTTGTCATCCAAAAATAATCAGGGTACTCGCCAGAAATGATGGGGGAAATAAAGGAATCATAATCGTCGTCATCGGCAGTATGTCGCTCTTGAACATGGCACTTATTGCGTTCGTGTCTAGCTGCAGAAATCTCATCTCGTTTCACATTTGCCTCCATGGGTTTGGGTTATCCTATTTTGACCATTCATCTGCTCATCGTCTTGTCATCATGACCCCTGATCATTTGACCTCAAATACTGCCAAATCCATCGTTGTGCCGCCGATATGTTCAAGAGAAGTTGGCCTCTACAAGAATACTCACCCTCCCTCCGATACCTCACACAAAACATATTGCCTCTTTCCGTCTCATGTCGATGATGTGGGAATCATTATGGCCCACCTTCGACAAAGATCACTTCCTGTCGACTTCAGCTCATTATCCAGAAAAGTGACCTAGAGACTCCCTTCAAGTACCTTGGAGCCTGCATGCCTCAATGGCAGGTTCTTCGTGTTCGACGCGAGGTTTTCATCATTGGCCTCCGATCGGATGATTCTACGGGTGTTCGACATCGGCTCATTCATTCACACGCTGTGGATTGTACCTATAGTACCTTGAGGACCATCGTCATTATTGGTGGCACCTCTCGCTTCTGTTAACAACTTTCATCATTGGTTGGTAATCAGACGATGTTCATGCATGTTTGACTTCGACTCCCATATTCACATGCTTGAACTTGTACTGTGTTCAGGTCGAGTTGGAGCGCAAGACCCCGGATTGTGCATGTTTTACATCCGGGTTGCATTTTGTGGATTTTTGTAATCATTACATGACTCATTCATTGGATGGCTGCGACCATACCTGAGTTCATTTATAGATCCTCATCGGATGGCTGCGTCCATGCCTGGGATCTAGTTTTATACTCTGTTACGGATGGCTGTACCCATACCACATATATATCATGTACTTGAGATATCAGTTGTACTTCTTTTCGCAGGTTCTTCGGCGAGAGTGTTTCAGTCACAAATGTTCTTGTAAAGCACTTCACCCCTCTCTCTCTCGGGCCTCATGATTTACGGGGCATCTGTTACAGAGTAATTTGTCACCGTTTGTCACCGTCCCTGCTACCCCTCTCTCGCATCTTGGAGGACCCATTCCTGGACTTGTGAGAAGTGACAAGACTTGAAACCACTTGCCTTATTTACCTCTAAACATGAGCTTCATATGCCCTTAAGACATCTCCTGCTCATTGCCCCTAAAAATAGCCCTTTTTGCATTAGCACTGGTGCCCTGTGTTATGCCCGTGCCAATGGGGAAAATCCTAAGGAAAGGGCGTGCCATTGGCGCTGTGTCTCAGAGTCGCAATCGTGCCAACCATGTTGGGCAAAGTTTTCAACCACTCAAACCTTCGAAGGTTCTGTCCACCTCATTCACCAAAATGATTCCAAGTTGAGTGAGGATGGTTTGGCTTCGAATCTCCTTGGATGGAAAGTTGTTTGACACCATTCCATGGAAGTTTCCAAGTGGTGAAGCCAAATCCAGGATTGTGGGGGATTGACCTTATCTCTTCCTTTTCCTCTATAAAATCTTGTTCTCATGGCTTGAGAAAGCTAGTTCTGGTTCTAATAGCTTTGACTCTTGTGGAAATACTTGTGCTGAAAGGAAGAAATCAAAAGGTTGGAGTTGCAAGAAGCCTTCTTTGTATCCATAAGGCTTTCCCTAAGTAAGGCGACTTTGTCACTAAAGAGAGAGAGAGCTTGTCCCTCACCCCTTCAAGCTTTTGCAAGACTTGTGTAGCTAAGCACCCAGCCAAAGGAGGACTTGACGTCAGGACGCTGGTTGTATTCTCCTTTGTTGAATATTAATTAATAGATGACTATCATTATGGTTCCATTCTCGTTGCACTTGTAATGGTTGATGTTGAATTATATCTTTCCTGACTGATGTATAATTGCATATATTAGATTTCACGCTTGTGTTTGTGGTTGTTCTCTTTATGTGCAGGTGTCCATTCACGTGGATAGTGGAGGATCGTGACTGGCCAAGGAAAAGGAACGCAAGCGCCATCTCTTCTACAAACTAAAGCGTTGGATCTCAAGTAGGTCTTCATTACCTACTCTTTATTTGGAATTAGGAACTTGCGTGATAGCATTGTTTGATTGTTGCTAGACCCGTTCTGGGCTAGTAGGGATCGCCTCTATCCGTAGAGGGGATTTACCTCTCCAACAAGTGTCGTAAAGTCTTTCTCTTCTACATAGTCGATTGTACTTTTGCCATTGCATTTGATTTGAATTATAAATATTTGAAGTTTCGAAAATAGTTTTCCATTCGAAATTGAAAGTGTCATCTTAGTCTTCCTTTCATTTTGAAAATAAATTGTTAAAGTGTCACTTTGAAGAAAATAGTTCAGATCTATACTTAGTTTTCCTTTTTGGCATTCTCACATTAAGGAAACAAAAAAACAAATACATGCATGTGCATTTGCATTAGACTACATGTGGAAAATGATTTAGGAAAAGTGCATTTAGTGTGTGCTCTCTGCTCTCCGTTGAAAGAATCATACTCTTCTTTCCTTAGTAGCCAGGATTTTCATTGCTAAAAGAAAACAAACAACTGTTTATCATTTTAGATTGCATATTTAGGAATTTTACATCTACATCACGGGGTGAACCTTGAAAGGCAAGCTTCAAAAAAGATCAACTCTAAAATAAACCTAAATGAACATAAAAATGCTTTGGTACCTAACGCAAAATATCTAGAGTTCTGGGTTAGAGATGTATTCCGGCATTGTAAAAACTGGTAACTATCGTTTTCATCAATGATTGGGTGATTCCTCCTCTTTGATATGAAAAGTGCTAGTACGGAATTGTGCTCCCCATACCGTCGAGTATATATTGGGAGACTACAATAGGCTGATACCCTTTATCCTTAGGAAGCCATGTCTACTGCCCTATCGATCACAATGCACTAAACATAGCATTTGGGAAGATTGACCATTGTGTGTAATCCTAGGTAATTTCTCTTTAATTTACCACCAAGGTGTATATTGTAGTTTTGCAATTGGTTTGGTAATCTCTCTGTCTAGATTTCTAAAGTAGTCACTTTCGTTCCTTTTCGACTCCTTAAAATAAAAGGTCCATTTGAGCACTTGTCACTTCAGGATCATTAAAAATTGAAGGTGACTAGAGTCATCTTTAGCTTTTTCTCGACTCTTAAAAATTGAAAAAGAAAAGTTGTGTTAAAGTGTCATAAAATTTATTTAATTCAGAATAACATCTATGTTCCTTCATTGATCTTTGTTATAGATATGATCCAAAAATATAAGATAATAACAATTATACCCAAGAAATAAGAAGATCTGAATAGATAGAAATGATTCAGTTTATTAATGTCAAACCCTTAAGGTAGGGCAACACCATACATTCACTCCTTGAGGAAGGAGAACACTCCACATGCCATATGCCTATTCATACAATAATCCTTGACACCCTTCCATGTGAAGTCTCTAGCCTCTATATAGGCCTCATACATACAATACCATGGGTCATTACCATGGTTCCGTCATACCATCGAACTAATACCATGGGCCCATTACATTATTCCTAACTACTTGTGGTCCCTTACATGATATGGGTTAACCACCTTATTTATTACTATGGCCCATCCCATTATTACATTATTACCTTGGGTACCTCCCTTTGTACCCCATATTATCCCTCCTAGGTATATAACATTCCACCCCCCTTAGCATGTTTCATCCCCAAAACATAGGAAGAACACAAATAATAAGATCTACTCAAAAGAGTAGTCCACTGGTACCATACACGTGCATCTAGCCATCCAAAAGAAAGATGAACCCTCGATCTTGTTGGTGTCTCGCTCATTTGAGATAGAAGTTGACCATGGCAACTCTTCCGTGTTGATGTGTAGTAGGTGGATCTTTGCTCCTCTCTATAAGTCTTGTGGGGTTTTTTGTCCTTCTGGCTAATTCGGTGACATCTTTTTAGTTGTTTTCTTGCGGGGTGATGTGGGTGATGATATGTTGAATTTTTAACCCACGGTGTCTTTTTCTTTAATTCACCCCTTTCTGGAACCTGACTGTTATGTTGTGGTGCCTGCTGTGGTGTCTTATCTTCCAATATTACTTCAACCACTGAGCCCTCATCTGATGTATCAACACCTGTAACCTTTTCTGCTTCAGCCTCTATTTGTGTTTGATTGTCGATCATCATTGGCTCATCATCGGATATGTTAGTCCCTATAACATCTTCTGCTTTAGCCTTGTTAGACTCTACCTGTTTATTAATGGAAATATCCTGTAATATAATTTTCTTCTTTTTATACCATAGCTTCAAGAATTTCTTCTGCACATTAATATTGATAGTACCCACAGATTCCATCCAAGGATATCCAAAAACAACATCCATGTTATCCATATCTGACATATAAAAATCACCACACAACACATACTTATCCATTGAAAGCTTCAAATCTTTATAAACTTGCACATCCTGTGTGTTTTCAATGTGTTTTCCTGGCACTTGTAATTTTTTTGCCAAATTGACATTTATGAGATTTTTCTTGCAACTACGATTTATAGACACAATGATCTTCACCTTCTTAATCAACCCATGAACCTACAATAAGGAGATACTACTAGGAAATAACCCCACATGTTTCTCATTATCTTGTTTTCTGACATGAGACCAACTGTCTAAAAGGAATTTTTCAAATTCTTCGTTGGGCAAGTTGGAACACTTCTTTTGGTTAAGTAATTCCCACCATGTGGCTGTCTCATCTTTAAATTTAGTTACTACCCAAAATTTCCAATTTTTTACCCATAAATGCTTTTGCGTTTTTATGTGTTCTTCAATAGTAAGACCATTATCTTTTCTTGTAAAATATGGAGTCGCCATGAAGAGTGTTTTGAAAAAAAATCACTTACTTGGCGAATATTTGAAATTATCACAGTTTATTCAATATAGCTCAAAATCCCTATTATGACCTATTTTTGGAAATGGAGCAATCATTCTGCATCTACCTATGTGATAGAAATCCTGATCCAAGCACTAAAACTTTAGATCTACACTGCAACTCTCCCGTCGTCCCCAAAGTTTCTGAAAAAAAAGAGTTTATCTTAAATCAGTGATATATCCCTCATCCGGACTCTGATTCGATTGAATTTTTTTTTTGAAATTGCGTAATTTTTCTCAAAAAACCTAGATATGCAATTAGATTTTGTATATCTTCCACCAAGACATCTAGATCTGCTCCTCAAACTTGCTGCCCCGAAAAATTGTCTGCAACCCCATTGATTTTTAAATCAACAATATCTCCTTCATCCAGACTCCGATTCGACCGATATTTTTTTTGAAATCGGGTATTTTTTCACATAAAATATATATTTTCAGTTATATTTTGTAGATATTGCACCAAAACATATATATCTGATCTGCAAACTCATTGCCCTTGAAATCCTGCAAAAAATAAAAAAAAACATTCTCCACTTTTTTGCCCAAGAAAGTGCTTTGATACCACTTGTTATAGATCTAATCCAAAAATATAAAATAATAACAATTATACCCAAGAAATAAGAAGATATGAATAGATAGAAACGATTCACTTTATTAATGTCAAACTCTTAATCTAGGGCAACACCATACATTCACTCCTTAAGGAAGGAGAACACTCCACATGCCATATGCCTGTTCATACAATAATCCTTGACACCCTTCCATGTGGAGTCTCTAGCCTCTATATAGGTCTCATACATACAATACTATGGGTCATAACCATGGTTCCGTCATACCATCGAACTAATACCGTGGGCCCATTACATTATTACTAACTACTCATGGTCCCTTACATGATATGGGTTAACCACCTTATTTATTACTATGGCCCATCCCATTATTACATTATTACCTTGGGTACCTCCCTTTGTACCCCATATTATCCCCCCTAGGTATATAATAATCTTAGGTTGAGGTAATGGAATCCACCAATCAAGGATTTCCCCTTGGGGGGAATCCTAGTCCTTTCTCTTCTTGGGGAGATATTGGTGCTCCATATATGGCTACATTGTCCCTTCTAGGATCACAATTGTCCTACCGGTATGGCTATTATCAACCTCTTTTATTCAAAACACTGTGATTCCTCAATAATTGAATCAGCAACGTGATGATACTGAAGTTGTCCCCTCACCTTCTACTTCATTTGTTTCTCCCTCTCCTTCTTCCTCTTCGCTTGGTGAAACTAGTGATACTAAAAACCAAGTAACTGGGAAGAATAAGAAAGGTAAGGAGAAGAATAAGAAGAAGTCAATTAAGGAAGGGGGCAACCATGCATCATCCGGGAAAAATCCGCACACCAAACCTTCCAAACCCAAATCCCCATGCACAATTTGCAAAGGAAACCACTTTCATCAAGATTGTCCTTGCATTTCGCAGATCTTGAGAGGCTGGTGTCCCCACTTACACCGTTTGGTGTCATCAACCTCTGTCGATCATGTTGAGAGCACACCATCAACTAGTGAAAATGAAGTCAATGGAAGAAATGGAAAGTTCAAATTTCCTTGTAGGTTGTGTGAAGGCAATCATGCCCTTCACCGTTGTCCTTTTCTGGATGAAGCCAAGAGCGTCTTGGATAACCGTCTTGCTTCACCACAACGACTTCCACCTAGATACAAGAAACTCTTACCATGTCCATCACTAGTTGAAAATATGAATGACATAACTCAATTGTTAGTCAAAACGCCTATCATTGAAAGTAAACCTTCTGAGTCCATACCGAACCAAAGACAACAAGTTCAGACGGTAGTCGACCCAGTCTTGCCTTCAGAAGGTCCACCTTGAGATGATAAAATTTCCAAAGAGAATGAGAATGACACCATTCAAATTATTTTTGCTAACACAGAGTTTGAAGAACATGGGAGAAATCTACCCATTCCTTTACAATAGGAGGAAAGTTTCTGATTTTGAGAGATTCATCCAGCTGTTTACTCGGTCCCCCTGTAAGCAATCTAGTCATTTCCTTCGATTGGAATCAACTAGCAGAACCCCACCTTCCATCTAATATACCATTTCGAATCATAGTAAAAGTTTACAAAACAATCATGTCTGGCACTATCATAGATGAAGGGGCTTCCATGACTGCCCTTTCCTCAACTGCTTGGAAATCGCTTGGCTCACCATCTCTTTTGCCTGAGAATCAAAATTTGTCAGGCTTCAACAAAGGAACCAATCAACCGTTAGGGATCCTTCCAAAGTTTCCTATAACTTTGAGAAGGAAAATTGTTCACTTGAACATGATGATAGTCTAAGGGCCACTAGATTATAATCTACTCCTTGGGTGTGACTACATTTACAGCATGTGAGCTATTGTTTCCACACTCTTTCGAGTGATGTGTTTCCCGCATGAAGGTAAGGTGGTGCAAATATTCGACCAATTTTCATTTCCCCGCTCAAATAGAACTATGAGTCAAACATCATACCTAAATGGTCTCTTTGTGTCGAGAATGTCTCTTCAACCTCTAGTTCATCCACCTAATTACTGTGAGTAGTCCGGTGAATGTAACGAAACTAAGGGGGCATGCACCCTGGTTTGCTTCGGCAGGAGAACCTAGTTGAAAAAGTAGATTTCTTTGTAGGTTATGTGACCGGCTTGAAACACCATTTCTATGTAGGATATGGGATTAGTCTGAAACAATTATCTCCTTGCATGTTATGTGATTGGAATCTCACACCATTCACCTTTGTCTATTTCGATAGATAGAGCCAAAGAAGTGTCTTGTCTGCTCCGCAGACAAAACAATCCTGCTTAAATGCAGGGACTTCGATAAGGTAACCTTGAAATTCTCATTTTATCAACACCTGGGGGCATGCGAACCTTTCTATGCAAGTGAAAAGTGACTAGTTTAGTTCTAGCCTTGTAGTGTTTTAACTTGACTCTTAGTAACAACTTCTTAGGTTAGGTGATTGGTTTGATCCACCATTCACCTTTGTCGGCGACACGCAGGCAAAGAAAAGGAAATGTTTTATCTAGGTGAAAGACAAAACTATCCTACCTAACCTCAATAGTTCGTTAGCTCTTAGTGTAGTTAGCCCTGTAGTTTGGTCATTTCCAGCCTACATAAAAAGGGGCAATGAGCAAAGTTTCGCATGGGGCAAGCTCACTAAAAAATGAACTTACTAATTAGAGACATTTTTAAAATGACTGGCATGAGAAATGTTTCTGCAAGGTTCAAGCTTGTTAAAAAATAAACTTGCCATTGAGCATAGTTTTTTCCGATTCAAGCTCATTAAAAAATGAATCCATCCTCAGTAAATAACTATTGTGATTTCTTTTCTATTAGCCTTTTGAGCCTTGGTTGTGTTCTTACCGTCACCTCCATTGTTTTGGTTGATCATACACTTCCACTTGATTGTTTACCCTTTTGAGGAATAGCTACAATGAGTGATTCTATTAACCACCCTCTTTAAACTTATGTGTTTGAGAAGCTCCAAACTTACCTGGAACCAGTTGCTACCTGAAAGCGTCACTCGTTCGTCAAAAATGAGTCTCTTTGAAGATCTTTTTATACTTCTAAAACATGAAAAGATTATTGAGCTACTGGAATTTCTAGCTCGTTAAAGTAAAGGGAAGCACCATCCCCCCTCTACATTTTAATATTTTTGGACCTGAGGGATCATTCCACCAAAAGGTCAAGCGCTTGTCATTTTTTGCCCGCTAAAGAAATCGAAAAGCCATCCCTTTCGTATTATTTTATACTTTTTCAGACTTAAGGGATTATGCCACGAAAAAGGACTGTTGGAGTTTCCTTTCTGTCCCTTTTCCAACTCTCTAAACATGAAAAGTACCGAGTTAACCTTGTCGTTAAGCTCGTTAAAACAATAGTGACAAACTTGTCCATTTGGACAAGAGCGAGTTTCACTGTTGCTAGGCTCACTAAAACGTAGCGACAGGTTTGCCCGAAGGCCAAATTATAGAACAAGCATATGTTATCTTCCTCAATCTTGAAAAAAATAAAGAGGTATTGATCATGAATGACTGGGGAAAAAGGGAAGAAAACTTGAAGAACTTCATTGGTAATAGGTCACTCTTGAACATGCCACTTTCACTCCATCACCATGATTGAGTCTAGTTGGGTTATTGCGTTCAACGGTCACATCACCATTGGTCCTCCGTATCATCCATTTTTTATGGTAAATGCTACCAATCCATCTCATTGTCACTGATATGTACAAGAGAAGTCATTGAGAGAATTCACCACCCAGCTAATGCCTCATCCACTGCAATAGCTTCACCCTTCATTGTTCACGACCGTTGTTCCTGAACCTTGTATCATCAGATCGTTTTCACCTCCAGAAAATCATTTTCTTCATTTTTTGTCATAGATGTAGGATTCATTAAGGCCCTCCAATGACGGGTCACTTCTTGTCAACATCATCTCATTGTCCAAGAAGTTGACTTAGGAACAACCCTTTCAGTACTTTGAAACTTGCATGCCTCAATGGCAAGTTTCTCAATTCTGGTTACAGGTTTACATTAATGGCCTTCGACCGAAATATTTTGTGTGGTGTTCGACATCATATCATATGATCACACCACGTGAAGTGTACTGCAGTACCTTGAGGGTCATTATCATTATCGGTGATTCCTCTCGTGCCTGCGAACAACTTACATCATTGGCTGGTAATCAGGCGATGTCTTTCCATGTTTGACTTCTGAACATATTTTCACATGGATTGACTTGTACATCGGGTGAAGATTGAACAAGTTTGAAGACCCCGAATCTAGTTTCATCCATCCAGGCTGCGATATATTCAGGAAAATAAAGACATCAAATGTACAGAGTATTTGCACAGGTGATCATCCAAGCTAAGGGATGATGGCTCTACAAGAAGCACCAGTCTGCAACAGAGAATGACCATCTGTCCTACGTAAATGAAAATGAATTAATAAAGAAAAGCATGGGAATGCCTACCTCAGCTAGATCATGAAAATAACACGAAGATAATGTATTTTATTGTATTTTACATAGGTCACCTCCCAGTTCGAATACCTCAGATCCTCATGATAAAGCATTTCACCCGACATCAGAAGATTTATGACTTGATTCTTTAGGGGGAAATTGTTATAGACATGTTTGGGCATTGCAACCCCATTCACATATGTTGATAAAACAAGGGCTCTTAAACCCCTAAAAGTGTTGTTCCACACCCTAAAGAATTATGGTTAATTGATTACATCATTTCCCAGAAGTTCCACTTGAAAAACCACTCAAAACTAGCCAAAACTGGACCATACAAACTGCTCCATTCTTAGGGTGTGGTGCATACTGGCTACTACACTAACCAAGTGCGATGCATACTGAAAGAGCCTTCTATGGGGTGCAATGGGCGAGAGTAGACAAATGGAAGAGGCAGTTTGCTAAGTGGAAACCCAAAGAATCTTCTAGAAACTGCTCATATGACACTTGCCTCTCTGAATTCTCCCAGGGATGAGTAAGAGATCAAAGAATTCTCCAAGTGGAACCCATAACTATTAGTGAAATGAAACTAATTGAAAACCCAAAAGCTAACTCACCCCTCCACAAATATCTATAAATGGATCCCTCATCTGAGAGATCTAGAAGCTGGAATTTTGTAATTTGTAAGGAAGTACTGTTGGTTTCTCTTTGAGAAGAAACATTGTATTTTTGGGTGATATTTCCTTTCTTGAGGTGAAGAGGGATTTCATGCTGGGAAGATGATGCTGGATCATATAGCTGGGTTGTAATCCTCTCTTCTATTTCTACTATCAATAAA
Organism: Pinus taeda; assembly: GCA_000404065.3. Classification (NCBI taxonomy): domain Eukaryota; kingdom Viridiplantae; phylum Streptophyta; class Pinopsida; order Pinales; family Pinaceae; genus Pinus; species Pinus taeda. The sequence goes on from APFE031335420.1 coordinate 113,387, forward strand.
ATTCTTTGAGTTTTTCCTCCATATAATTGTGTATTTGTGAATCTTGTTATTTGTAGATGAAATTGTATGGTTAATGTATTTTTTATTCTGCATTTGTTATGATATCATAAATCAAGATGCTTTGATAGTGTTTTGTTGCTTTGCCTCTACAGGTATTCTCTAAAGTAGGACAAGTGGGAAAAGAGTGGCGAGCTATATCAAGGGATAGAAGAAAAAAGCAATGAGCCAATTGGAAGATACAGGTTTGTCCTCTTTGCTTCTCTCTTATCTATCATACATAAAGGGAATCTTGAAGTGCTTTGAATTGTTTGTTTCTAAGATATCTACCCATCTTAGTGGGACTAGCAAATCGAAAAGACACCAATTTTCCTGAAAATAGTTTGGGATGAAAGAGAGGCCACCTGGGCCATGAATTAAGTTCATATTAGTGACTAAGTTTCTTAGATGGTGATAAATGCTTTCAATAGGAGGTGATGATGGTTCCCATGAATAAGTATCTTTTGGATTTCATTTTTATATCCTCCCTTCATTGAGACTATCATTTTCTCACATTGACTTCACATTTTTAGCCATAATATGCTTAGTAGGAATACTAAAATGTGTTTGTCATATTGTATGGCCTAATGTGATTAAACTGCAAGTCAAAGAAGAATTTTTGGATATATTTACCAAGAAGGGGCTTGATGGAGACACCTAGAGAGAATATAGGGAGGTTGTCCACCTCAATGAATCCCTAACCTAACTTGAGATCACAAAAAACTCTCCAACAACTTGAATTCTAGCAGTCAAAGAACTCCAAGAGAGTGATAAGGAAAAAGGGAATCATAACCATAAATTTCAAGATATTAGAGGGAAACATTCCTCCTTGTACGGAAGCCTCCCCTCAATCATTTTTGTAAAAGAAAACCTAGTGAAAACCTCATTAGGGTTCAAATTTTTGTTGCATCTAGGAGTAGTTATTGAGAGCCCATTTCTTGGCATTTTTATTCTTAAATTTCATTTGATGTATGAGACTATTAATTTTTGTTAATGAGAAGTTTACCATTGATCTACATCTGACTTAGTTTTGGAGGGTCGATACCCTTGGGTTTGCACCCAATCTAGAATATTTAGTCCCTCTCTTGTATTTATTTCTTGTTCATGTTCCAAATAATTACAATCCTTCTCTTATTTAAGTATATAGTATATCATAAAAACTTGTAATTGTGGGTTTTCCTATCATCATTCTTGTGGGAAGAGTGTTTGGAAAGATCTATAATAACAACTCAAAAATATTTGTTTATGATTTCTTGGAAATGGATAGATGTTTATTTTCCTACTAAGTCTTTGCAATTTAGGAGTTAGTGCTATTAGCATGAGTGACTAGTGTAGTGTTATGGGATAGAATAAATATTTAATCAAATTAAACTCATATGTTCCATAATAAATTCTCTCACTACATTATTGATCGATTGATGCATGTATTTGGGTAGCTTCAGGAAATGTGCTAATCTGTAGGGGTGAGCACACCTTTCCACATCCACCTCGATCTTTCCATCTTCCTTTTAGATACCTCACCTTGGTTCCAAATTCTATCTACAAATTCACTCTGTTAAGGAAAATGAAGGACATTATGGCCATCAAATTTGGTGCAAGATAGACCTTCGAGGGTGGCTAGGCTTAGCTAAGTGGATATAAACCCCTTCATTCATCACCTTATACCTTCATACACCTCCTTCCACCTCTAAGACACCACTTCCATCCTTAAAATGGTCTCGGACACCCTCTTGTAGCAAAATAAGGCCTCTTGTAGTAATACAAACCCTCTTGTAGCACGTCATGTAGTAGCTATAGCTTTGATTTCTTCAACTATTTTTTCTCGAAACTTGGACTCTGTCCTAGATAAGTTGAATAATAGCCCCAAAACTATGATTTGATTATTAGGGAATATGTTAGGACCACTCCAACATCATCCTTCCATCATTGCAATTTTTTTTTTGTAATCTTGGTAGTACTTTTTCTATTAATATTAACTAACCATAATCAAATTTCTCCAATATTATCAAGTGGCCTCAATCTACCTGTAGGAAACTAGGTTGGCCAGTTGTCAGCGTTAAAATTTGTCAAAAATTTGAATAAGTATTTTTCTATCATCCTTGCAACGTTATCTATTCTATCTATAGTCAAAAGAAACTTTGGAAAGTAAAAGCTACTCGCCATAAAAACAAATTTTATTCAGAACTATGTTTTACTCCTTATTCGAGGACTCCATTGGGATTGGGGCTTTAACACTGGATCACAACATCTTGCTTATCCTTATGTCCTGCAGGCTTTGCTCGATCCTACTTAGTGTTAGGTTGTTTCAGTAGGCTTGAATATTAATTTCTACTAGCTCTGTGAGGAGATCCACTCTGCTAGGTTCCTTCATTTTGGTTTCCACCTATGCCTCCTGTCCTTTTTTTACTGCCTCTTCTTTGTTGAGTGTCATAGCTCAGGCCACTATATTCTTCATGACCCAATATTGCTAGATTGTTTGTTTAGATAGAGTATGGCAACCACGAGTGTTCCCCAAGTCTTGTACCATGTCTTCAAACTATTCTGTGGGAATATCCTGGTTGGTGATGTTGTCATTTAGTTCCCTCTCCCATCTCACTATCTGCGCTCTTACCTTGGGTGGACTAACAACCATGTATGCATCGATAGGGGTCTTCATATGCTCCTGTCCTGTCTTCCTACCTCACTTATGTTGGTCTTCGTTGGAGGTTCCCATCCCCCCGGTGGTTCGTTTCCCTGCCTTGCCTACTCCTTTCTTGCTCTTTTTAGCCACCTCTTTTCCTTCTCTTGCCATTCTTGCTTTGTCTCGGTTGCAGTTTTCTTTGCCCAATTATCTCTCATTTATATGCTTTCTTGCCTCCAAAATTTGTTGTACACAGATTATAATTATACCTAAAACAATACCATAAGAAGTATCAGTAATATGAAAGTATTCTTCCCATTCTTTCTTATATTTAAGTGTTTCAGGTTTGGTCTCTCGCTCAAGTCCTAGAAGCTTGAGTTTTCCTCCCTTCTCCCTCAGATTCCCCTTTGACGGTTCTTGGGTTAGCATTCTGCAGCCTCTCAAATATTCTTGTCTAAGTTTCATCTCTCCCTAGTTAGCCTAACTTGGATGGTTTACCTTAGAAGACCTACTAGGGAGTCTACAAATAGAGACCTTGTCCATGTTCTATTTTGCACGAGGTTTCTTCTATCTGTTCTCACTCCTCTCTATTGTCTTCACTTGAATTGAGCCCCTGATTATCCTCTCATTCGTTTTCTGGATATTCCTGTTAGGTTTCTCAGTGGCCCAGTTATCCCTTATCTTAGCTACTGTGGCCTCTAGGAGAGTTTCCCCTCTATACCAGCTGCCTAAATTATCCTCTCTGTGCCTCAGGAGCCATCTGGCTAGAGCTATAATCTTTATGCCTTCTCTGTTACTAGGTTCTCTCTTCTCTAACCGGCCTCCATCCTTCCCTCTCTACACTTTTTTCAAAGGTGTTTCTTTATCTTTTACTTCTCTCTCCCTTTCATCTTATTTCCTGACCTAGTTAGTGTTCCAAGAAACCTTGGTTTTAACTCTTTCCAAGTCTCGACTTTCCCAAGTCTCTTTCCCCAATACCTCCGAAATTGGAATTAATGTAATTCTAATGCTAAGGATATTGAGGAATACATACCTTCAACTTGAGTTGATGTGGCTACATTGATTGGCCTGCATCCTTGTCCTGCATCCACCACCTTTATTTGCTCTTTCCCCCACTCTCTCTTTTTGTATGCAACTATCCTCTTTCTCCCTTACCTTTTGTTTTAACCTGCTGTCCCTACTATCTTTTATCACACCTCCCACCTGTCCTCCTAATTCTCCCACCACCATTTCCCTCATTCCTAGTCCTCGGAAGGATCACCCTTTGGTACTTCCAAATCTATCCCTCATTAACTCCCTTGTGCCTTCAGCTACTCCTGCTGTGGGTTCTTCTCTGTACTCCTACCACTTGCTCGTTTCGATCTACCCACTTTCCCGCTGGCCCCCAGGGCTTCCTCTCTTCCTTCCATTCTCAGCCATGCATGTTTTCTTTCTAAGCTTTCCTCCTCCCTGCCCTGTCCTTCTTCCTGCCCTTCCTATTGTCCTCTTCCCCCACATCCTAATGTGCTCTCTGTCCTTTCACTCGAGTGAATGATCCCTGACATCTCCACATCCCATAACCTTTGGCCCACCTCCTCTTCTCTGTCACACCCTGATCGAGGGTCCATCACTACAACATTAGATAGAAAAACAAATCTAGTTTTAGCACTTTCTTTGATAGGCATGTTAAAGATGTGATTTCTCAATTTCTACAAGTGAGAGTAGATAAATGATGCATGCAAGGTAGGTTATTGATTTGATTCAATTATGAAATTAGAGTAGCACAAGTTATTTTTGCAAATAGATTAGTTTGTTGTTGACGAAATTTCCATTAGCATTTATATTTGATGAATGGTGAGCAAAGTAGTATGATGTATTTTTTTGACTAAATTAGTCCATTTTCCTTTCTGAATTTTCAATTAGAATTGACATTTGATGATTGGAATTTTCACCTTGGTAGTAGAATCATGTCCATTTATTTTTTCATAAGATGTTTTCACTACAATTAGTTGGAGGAATGGTCTTTGAATACCCTAATATGATTTCATGAATAGGAGCGACATGAGTAGAATCTAACATGTTGTGCATATAGCATTGTAACTTCCAATTTTGTAAGAACCCCAGGTTTATAATTAAAGTTGAGAAGTCCTTGGGAGTTGTAATATCATTGGTGTAATACCAGGGCTCATCATAACCATTAAGAACTTCATGAATAAATGTGATGTCAATGCTTGAATAATAGATGGTTATTACTATTACAACACTTTAATCTTACCATTTTCTATAAAGAATGTAAAGAAAATCTTGTTGAATATTTCATGTTTAGATTAACCCTATCTACAAGGAATTAGGAGATAGTATATGGCCATCTTACAAATTAGCACATCTTCACCATATCATTGTTGTCACCCTAGTGTGATAATATAACAAACATTTTTGTTGTTGGCCATTTTCCTCCTGACTTGTCTTCCAAAGGAAAGAGAAACATTATTAGGAAAGGTTCTCCTTATAATTGGATTTGAGGCAAATTCTTCAAATTGGAGCCCGATGAAATCCTAGGGAGGTTTATAAGAGAATAGGTTAATGATATCCTCTCAACATGCCATGATTGACCTTGTGGGGACCACTTTATTACTAAGAGGGTGACTTACAAGATTATTCAAACAAGCTACTATTGGCCTACCCTTCATCAAGATGCAAGGAGATATATTACACAATGTGATGAGTGATAAAGTATGGGGAAAACTACTCAAAGGGATGATATTCCCCTACAACCTCAAATAACTTTCAAGTGATTTAAGAAGTTGGGCATCACTTCATAGGACCTATTGACTCCCCATCTAGATAGAAGAAGTATATCATTGTATGCACAAATTATCTAACTAAGTCAGATAAACTAAAGGTAGTTAAGGAAATGATAGTGTAGAAAGTGGCACATTTCTTAAGGGAGAACATAGTTTACACATTTGGTTTCCCAATATATCTAGTCACAAACCAAGGAACTCAATTCACTTCCAACTTCTATAGAGGGAATAATGAGGTAGTATCATATTACACATAAGAAGTCTACCCCATATCACCCTTAAGAAAATGGCTAAGTGGAGGAGATCGATAGAGCACTAGAAGGAATCTTGACTAAGGTATTCAGCAACAATAAAAGAGATTGGGAAAATAGACATCTTGAGAAGACTTCTTCCAATAAAACTTCTAGGAATAAAATCACTAGATTCACCCATTTTGATTTGGTCTGTGGTAAGAAATATTTACTATCGATTGAATTTGAGTATAATACATTAAGAATGGTAGAATAACGTCATATGCACATCACAAATGCTCAGGAAAAGAGATTGCAGCAATTGAATACTCTTGATTAATTCACGCTCCACGCCCTTATGCACATTGAAGTGATTAACTTACAAAGAAAATTTTGGCATGATAAGGACATCAAGGCTAGGACCTTCAAGGAGAGTTATTGGGCCCTCTTGTATGAATCTAGGTTCAAATAGTTCAAAGGGAAACTCATGACCATATGGATAGGTGATTACTTAGTGGGTAAATTCCATGACATGGCTTAGTTCGGATCATGACAATTGATGAAGAACAAATTTCATTTCTATTTAATAATTATAGATCAAAGTTTTATAGGAAGCCCCTCTCAAAGGATAAATGAACTAGTTCAATAATTAAAAAATGAATGTGATTGATAACATGAAATATATTAATTCACTCATCCCTTGCTCAAGAAAGAAGTGAGAAAAAAAAGGTAACGAAAAGCCCTAGGTGAAAACCTCCTTTGAGGAACCTAAGGTAGGAACATAGGATGAAAACATCCCTGAGGCATCCAATGGGATAGAATAAAGAAAAAATTAAATAAAAATATCCCTAGAAAAAAAAACTCCCTTGAGGCACTTGTGGGAGACCCACTTTGGCTAAATCCCCAATGAGGCAGCCTATGGCTCTCAAAATTGAAAAAAGAAAAAAAAGAAAAAAAGAATGAAGATACAAAAGGGAATATATGTTTTATTTATCCTAACAGCTTATGCAAGTACATTAGAATTCCAACAATAATTCAAGAAGATCCATACCTAGTCCAAAAACTCGCCTTCAAGGTCTTCAACTAGCTTCTTTGCATCCATCTCACTCATTCTCTAACTTTTTCAAAGCTTCTTCCATCACTTCCATGTCCTTTTAACCCATTTTATTCATTATCCTAATTTATTTTAGGAAAGTTTGTATATTTCTACATGAAACTATTGAAAATAGAAATAAGGTGCAAGACTGAAGTGTTCCATCTGTGGGAAAGAGAGAAATTCTATGCAAGTCCCTAACACCTACCCAATCCATCATCCTTAATTTTTCTCATCTCTATTCCACTAACCACCCACAAAATTTCAACCTTCCACCTCTTTTTCACCTATCACTGGTAGAGAATGCCTCTTCAATCAACACAAGAAATGTCCCCTTGAATTATCAAAATTTTTGAAGGCCACAATTGGAGGGAACTATCAGACTCACAAGCTTATGTGGCTATTATAGGAGGGCACACAGTCCTATAACAACTCAGATAAGACCTACAAGCCCAAATTTGTAACAACAATCCATGGAACATTGAAAACCCCCATACTCTATGAGTTCATAAGACAATCTTGAGCAACTACATGATCCCTTGTAGGATGCTACAAGATCTATAATCATTAGCGATTAGTAGCACCAAGTCAACTACAATAATAATACTTTTATAGTATGAACCAAAGAGGTACAAGAAACAATAAAAACTCCATAGTACCATCAAAAGCAATGAGAGAAATATTTAAGCCTCCAAATAGCATTGCTAACAACTTTACAACCATCAAGAGAAGCTCTAATAGTCACATCACCAACCTCAATATCACCTGCAAAAACAAAACTAGGTCAAGGATAAGGTATGCAAAACTTCAAACCTCTCTTACAATCTTATAATAGTTTGAAAAGATGTTACCAGTGTAAGAAGGAAAATATTTTATGGCCCAAATTTAGTAGACCAGTCTTACCCACCTTTAACAATAAACTGCAGTCATATCTAACATCACCCACACATGTGAAAGGAAAAAGAGAATGAGGGGATGATAACTCACATAAGAGGGCCAACGTGCCTACTCATCATGAATTGTGGCATTCAGCGTGATAGGTGGGGGATAGCTCACATAGCATGTTGAGCACATCACCTCAACCACTAACCCCACAATTTGGGTGCCTCGAATGTAATATTGCATGAAAATTATATTTTAATCCTAAAAGAGGCTTGCGAGTGCTATAGGAGTGTGGTGAAGTAAAATTATAAGTGTGGACACAAAAAATTCCTCTAGCCTGATAGCAGGTCTAGACACTAACAAGACATTTTATGGAATATTTCCTTAGGTTAGAACCAATTAATAGGGCCTACCTCTTAGTACATTTATCCCATTTGTTGATGAAATTTCCTTCTTGCTTCAACTATCTCCCCTTTCCTTCTTTGAACACCTAAAAAAGGTAAACAACAACAACCATGATAATAGACAAATTTTAATTCAATCTACTTAACAAGTCAAGAAACATTAAGCCATAAACATGTGAGATGACACATTATCTAGGAAATCAATTGATAGTTATATAT